>JAKCPI010021354.1:0-22992 GCA_023213315.1 Euborellia annulipes
TATGGTTTCCACCAGACCCCTAGGTGCCCGTGGAGGATGTCTTAGGACCTGAAAATTATGTAATGGAGAAGTTATGTTTTGACATTTGGAAAAAGAAAAAAATGTAAACAAAAAACTGGATCTTAAAAGAGAATTAAATTTGACCTTTGATAATTAAAAGAAAATTAACTAATTTTGAAATAAACTAGCTGCATAGCTCGCTTCAGTTCCGTTTAATTATTTCAGAGATAATTAATAAATTATATTTGCTCCGGGCTGGATTTAAGAGTATGCCGCCAATAGGCTCAAGTCCTTTTGCCGCCCTCTTTATTGTTCATATTTGCTTAAAACATTTGTTTTATGCAATATATGTATTCTTACGGGAAATATTATTAACGTCTGAAATACATTTAAACCAGGGGCGTATATAGAAATTTTTTCGGGGGGCCGAACTCAAGAAAATTTTTCGCGGAAATTTTTTTTTTTTAGAAACTATATTTTTTTCTCTCGAGAATTTTTTGCGGAACATTTTTTCTATTGCGAAACCAAAGTTGTCCATCCTTTGGAAAAATTTGTTGTGCTGATGTTTGTATATCCCTATATATGTATATGTTTTTGGGGAAATTTCGGGGGGGGGGGGCCCGGGCCCCCTCGGCCCCCATAAAATACGCCCCTGATTTAAACTTTTGAATAAATTGCCAATCTGCCTCCCCTGAGTTTGTTGCCGATTTATGCTGTAGCCTTTTTAGTCTATTTAGAAATACAGCCCCTATGGAAAATAAAACTAAACTTCAAACTAGCACCAGAAAATTCTCTGCATGTTGAAAAAAATTAATCGGACTTTTATTAAGTGACTCATGTGAAGAATCGACCGTTATACTACAAAATTCTAAAGAATTAATTAACCTAAATTCATTAATTTAAATATTTTTTAAATAATTAAAAGATTACTCTCTGGCCCTTAGAAGTGAAACTTCTGTCGCAATGAAGCTAGAAAGAAGGAAAAATGAGATTTAATTTAAAATAGATTTATGGAATATTTTTTTTTTTTTTTTTTTTTGACTTTCTATAAGGATAATTTGATTAAAAAAAAAAAAATAAATAAAATATGGAGTTCAACCTGGTTTTGGAGAAAGCATCTGTTGAAGAGACCTTGGTTTGGTCTCTCTCTTTTCATTTGTGCAAACACAGGCGATGAATGACCATCTTGAAGTCAAACGAATTCAAAATCAATCATGCCATCACTTCTTTCTCTCCGATTAAATTTTTAATCTTTTTCTTCTAAATGAATTTTAATCTATCCTAAAACCATCTAAATAATACAGTGAAAAAAATCATAAAAATCTGGCTGATTTTTTGTTTCGATACATATTTAGTTTACGACAGTTGCGACTACATTAGATGGACCATGTTATGCATAAAGGAACCAAGCGCCATTATGATTGAAATTGAGATAAGACCTCCATCTTGTAAGGAAAAAGATCTACCTCTTTATTTAAATCACAACATTATTACTCTGCACACTTTTTTTTGTATAAAACAAGAAAAAAAAGTCATTGGTTTTGTTTACAATTGTGCAAATGAAATCTCCAGATTTAGTTTAATGGCGCTTGGTTCCTTCGTGCATAACATCATCCATATAGAATTCAAGATATAAAATATATAAAAATATTTATATTTTGTTACCAAGGCAACTCATTTCTTCTATCTTTCCTATGAAGTACTTGAGTCAAGTGGTCTTCAAACAATTTTGAGAGCAAAATGAGAATATACATTTTAAAGAGCATCTAAAAAAAATTGATTTATTAATTTTAATCAAAATCGTTGGAGCGAATTTTGAAAAAATCAAAAAAATTGGACCAATACAAACAGAAAATAAAATAATTAAATATTCCAAATATAATTGTAAATTTAATTAATGATATTCATTAAATTCCCATTTCTTTTTACTTTTTTCATTTGGAGATTTTTTAGGGAGTAGAGAGGTGAAGGGCCCCCCAAAAAATGAACAGAAAAGGGACAGGGTAATTGGATGTATCACTCATTCTGTTTATAAACTGTGAGAATGTTTGTTTTGTAGGTCAAAAAGTCGCTACAAGCCTGCATATTTGTATCAATGTCCCTGACCAATTTTGATATAAAGTTCATGCCACTGGCATGTTTGTTGTCAATCTCATCTACGACTTTTAGGATATCTAAAATAAAAAGCACTCTAATTTGGACGCCAATTGATATAAACAAATGTGCCTGGATTATTATTTAGTATTGTTTGAAAGTCTATATGGCCTTAGATGGCGAAAAGACTTAAAAAAAAATCAAGAAGTAAAAGGATTTAATTTGAAAAATTAATCAAGAGGATGACAATGCGAGCTGCTCTATTTAAAAACACTTTGATTTTTTAGATTTTTTCTATATTCAGAATTTTAATTAAAATTTTTTTTTATTTGCTCTACGAAATAAATTGAAAATAATGAAAAAAATCAAAGATCTATTGGAAGTTATTTTTACCTTTTCATTGAGAAAATAAATCAAATTTGACATAAAAATCAATAGATATAAAAAAAATCTTTATTAAAAGGATGAATTTCTTTTAAAAAGGATAAATCAGTTAAATAAAAGGTGTCTATATTCTTTTTTCAACTTTAAAAGAGTGCAAAAAAAAAAAAAATGGCGACTCTCTCGATTTCTTTGTTGTCCGTAATCGTCTAATTAAAAATCCTTTTATTTCAAAAATACAATACTAAGCTTGTAAATGTTTCCTTTTTCTTCGTTTCATGTTAAAAATTCTCGTATTTTATCTAATAACTCATTAAATAATTAGTTGCTTTTTCTGGTTCAATTATCGTTGGCCTTAAATAGTAAATAGTAATCAATTTTCTGTTAATCATACAAAAAATGTTTAATAATTATTTAAAATTTGTCATGGAAATAAATTTTTTAATTAATTCGTTATTGAGTTGTTAGAACTTCCACTTTGTTTTTAATAATTTATTGAAAAACCACTGAACCAAACAAAATCAATGAAATAAACCTTATTTATTGAATAAAAAAGTTATTTTCATCAAATGTTTCTAAATATAGAAGTTATTTTCATATATATTAGGCTATTATTGACAAACACAACACTTTGTATATAACATAATTGACTCATGAACGAGGTCAGGTCACGCAAGAAAAAATGGCTTAATTGTTTTATAATATTAAATATTAGTAGCCTAACTCTCTTTTTTATATTCTCTATTTTATAAAATAATAATCTTGTGTTGCCATCATTAATTATTAAAAAGTTTCCTATACTTTCATTAAAATCTCCAAATTTGTATTCATTCCAAAAAATAGTACAAAATTATCCTCATAGAAAGTGGAGAGGAAAAAAAAGAAACACATTTTCCTCCTTTCTAATATTTCTATATTCTTTGCTATAAAAAAAAAATGTTGATCATCTTCCCCGAAGGCTCAGAGGCAGATCATTAGCTTCTAGTGTCAAAGGGCAAGGGCTCGCATTCCGCCATAGGCGAGAAATTTCAATTGTAATATATTAATAAAAACATATAAATATCTTCAGATGCCGAAAAAGTCCATAAACAAAAATTAAAAAAAAAAAAAAAATAAACTTCCTGGGATTTTGGAAATTATATCTTCACGTATCAAAATCAAAAGAATTTTGGAAACAACTCATCAAAAAATCATCATGAAACTACGATTTTATAATTCTGGATAATAGTAAGAATCTATTAAAATATTAATTTAATCGGAACACGAATTTCACGGCATCCTATGGACCAAATATTTTCAAACTCAGTGGTAATAATTAAGATTCCAGCACTGAACCAAATTCCAAATTATAGTCCGAGTTTTATTCTTAACAAATATTTTTTTTTAAATGGGGAAGTTTTACTTATTTCTAATGGGTTAACTTTTTTTTTTTTTTTTTTAGAAAGGCGCTTTCGATACCTTGGAATCCAGAGACCAACTCATATGACAAATGCAGTATGTACGCTGTCGATTATAAGGCCAAACTTGCGGAAGGCGTCCTTGTAGCTGATCCTGAATGGCCGAGAGCTCCATGTCAACATGGATGGGACTACAACCATTCAGAAATCCCATACACAACAATCGCCACTGAGGTGAGCTCTCTTAACATTGTCCTAAATTATTAATGGAATGTTGTCAACAATTTATTGTATTTATTAATTAGTTTACTTTTTTATTTTCTTGTCATTTAGTCTTGTCTAGTTTACTTCTTGTCAATATATTAATATACATCATTTTCTGTAGCTGAATTGGGTGTGCGACGATGCGGCTCTGGGTTCAGCGGCGCAGTCAATTTTCTTTGGAGGCGCCATCCTCGGAGGTTTAGTTTTCGGCTGGGTGGCTGACCGATACGGACGAATCCCAGCTCTAGTAGGAACAAATGCAGTGGGCGCTGCAGCTGGCATTGCTAGTGCATTTGTCAAGAGTTTCTGGTCGTTTAGCATCTGCCGATTCTTCTTAGGTCTTGCCTTTGACAACTGCTTCACTATGATGTATATCCTCGGTAAGAAACATTTCAAATTTTCTTTTTCCTCTAGAAGTATAAAGTTCTTTTGGCAACGAAGATTAATTATATGTGAAAATCTGGATACATTATCTGGTATAGCCTATCAAAAGGAGTCTAAAATGAAATATTGCTAAAAGAGCAGGAGGTTTACTCTATTCTGTTGTAGATGGAGGTGCAGAGAAGAAATAATTTCTCGTAAATTATTTCTTCTCTGCACCTCCATCTGCAACAGAATCGAGTAAACCTCCTGCTCCTTTTACAATATCCTACTCGGGCTGTTTCTACCGTCGGAAATATTGCTAGCCTAAAACATGGAAGAGTCGTGATTTTTTCATTAATTGAAAATATTTAATAGGCCTATAATTGAATATTCAAGAACAATCTGAATTGAAATATTGGATCCTAGCACAATAGCCTTCTACTAGAGGAGTTGCTGTGGCGTTCCGGAAGGAACTTAAAGAAGGTTCTTCCTCAGTGATAGATTCTTCAAAAGGATTAGACTGAGAGGCCCTCCTCAAACTAGGAATCTTCCCTACAATAGAAGAGGTTAGTAGGTAATGATGTAACTTCACTGAGTGCCATTTGGTATCCAAATGGCTTTAAAAAAATCCTCGGATTGCCTGGGATCCAAACCCGCGACCCTTGGTATAAAAGGCAGACGCGCTACCAACTTTACCAAGCCCGAGGGCGACTCAATTTTAATTAAACTAAATCATCATAAAATTATAATAAAAAACAAATGACAATATAAAAAAAAAAAAAAAAAAAAAATTGGTATATAAATAAATATTCCTTGTGAACTTTGATATTTAATTGTTGTAAGAAGAAATACCTAGTAATTTATTTTATGAAGGGATGAGAAAAGAATCCTTGGTTGAAAAAAAAAAGTAAAAATTAATTTTTCATTTCCCATTTGATACGAATTGAATTTGTCACGGAATCGCCTTGAAATTTAGATATTATATTCATTGATCTATCGTATAATAAATAACTGGAGGTCGATCTTGTTATTTAACTAGACAAGGACCACCTAGGGAGATCGAAACAACATTATCTGTAAAATTAAAAAAAAAAATCGCATTAAAATTAGTTACGGGGTTAACTCGTTACAAACAAACAATAAATAGGATATATTTATTTTTTTTTTTGTTATTTGACAGATTGTAATGAGATTCTTTTTTATTCATTAATGAATTTTTCCGAGAACATTTTTGACTATCAATATTTTAATTGAGAATTGCCATTTTTTAGGAGATATACATATAATTAACATCCTTGAGTATCTGAAGGTTTATAAAAAGGATAATGATGGATCCAGATCTTCATATATAATTTATTTCCGGGGCGAAAGGCGGAAATTAAGACAACTTACAAAAAAGAGAGAGAGAGAGAGATGCCTTTTGTCAGGATTTGGTAATTAAATTACGCATATGGCCTTGGCCTGTTTCTCTCTCTCTCTCTCAGCCTCAAGTCAATTTTCAATTTCTTTAAAAAAATATTAATAATAAGAAATTTTATTAATATATTTTTATTTTATTAAATAAAAAATTCATGCACATTAATTCTATTCAATTATGAAATATTAATATTCATCAATGAAGGTAAGGGCAAAAGGCGGAAATTAAGACACCTCCCGAGTAAAAATGATTAAAAATGATCGAGGGATCCACACGCCCGCAGCAGGTCAGCATAGTGAACCTTGAGGGACACACAGGGATACACACGCCCGCACCAGGGACACAATTATCTTCTGATCACTTTCGATCTACTGTGGCAGGTCAATAAGTCCGTGACTTTTTGAATTTCCCGCCTCTTAACTGAAATGGCAACACTGCTCCGGTCAGCAGGCAACTATCAGCTGACTCCTGTCGAAATTTGAGCAGCTGGGTCTTTTAGTTTTTGTTTGACATCCATTAATAGCAGACTACCTTGTGATTTGAGAAGAAAATGGAAAAAAGTGAATTTCGTGTGCTCCATGACAAAAATCCATGAATTGGGATACGAATAGCTCCCTCATCCGCCCTATTCTCCGGATTTAGCCCCGAGTGACTATTTCTTGTTTCCAAACCTGGAAAAATGGCTCGGCGGAAAGAGATTTAACTCCAACGATGAAATCATCGCCCTCAACAAATCTTATTTTTTGAGGGGATAAAAAAATTGGAGAAACGTTGGACAAAGTGTATAAAGCTCAAAGGAGACTACGTTGAAAAATAAAATAATTTTTTATCCAAAAACCTGTGTTTCATTCAAAAAGTCACGGACTTATTGACCTGCCCTCGTATCTTACTTGTATCTGGATACTACCCAACTCTGATTCACATTTACTCTACTATTGGAAATATTTATCACAATTCATCTTAAGAATAATTATTTTTTTTTATTTATATTATCAGAAGCAATTCATTTTTTTTTTAATTAGGACAAGATGCTTCTTTTCTTTTTTTCTGTTCCACTTCTCAAGGATATTCTTTATTTATTTATGTCAATGCATTTTTATATTTCACGCTTGATCGCCCTGAGAGCATTCCACTGTCTATCTACCGTATACGAATTTTAATATCTCCTGTTGCAATAATCCGATCTATTTTAATATAAACTCATAAACTATAAAATAATATTAATATTTGTTTGGCTGTCATTTAGAGTTGAAGTCTCCAGTTAATGACTTCTGGAATTCTTATGTCCCAATCAATCTCTCAATTCCATTACATTTATTATTTAAAAAAAAATTAAACAAAAAAAGACATTAATATTGATATTAATATATTAAAAAAATAAATGAATTTTAATTTCAAGTAAAAGTTTTTATTGAGGAAATGTTAGGCTATGGGTGTGAGTGAGTGGGAGAGACCTTTATGATTTTGGTTTAATTAATTAATTAATTAATTCAAAAACGCCTAAGGTGTTTAAGAAAAAAAAAGGAAGAATAATCAAGGGCAACAAGTTTAGGGAGGAGGGGACGAGAGAATATAATAAATAAATAAATATTCATAAATTTTTTTGAAATTTTTAAAATTCAGGAAATCTAGAATATTTAATATTTGACGTCATAAAAATTAATAATTCATATTCGGTCGTATATATACTGTATATTCAAAAGATATATATTAAATTTTCAAGAAAATCAAGAAATTATTGACCTTTAAATTTAAATATTTTTCGAGATCTTTATATTTGAATAAGATAATAGTATTCAAAATACCTCGATTCGAACTGTGAGTGTTGTTTATTGGTGAGGCCAAACATCCCATGGTCCCCGGCGAACCCAGGATCTCCACCATTGCCGTGCTGTTTTCTTTAGTTTTTCACTTTGTTAGTAACTGAGCGACAAACTGTATATAAGGGAAGTTAGTTTTATTGGTGTAGGTCGAGGGTCTGGTGGCCTGGTGCAATGGACAGCGCCTATGCTCCGGAAAGGCTGGAGATCCTGAGTTCGATTCCTGGGGACCATGGGATGTTTGGCCTCACTAATAAACAACACACACTATTTATTTAAATTAAAAAAATAATTTATATTTATGCTAACTGACGGTTAGTATTTAAAATAGTTTTTGCCTTCAGAATATATAAAAAATTGGTGGATTTATTCAGTGGCGTCATTTCAACTTTTTCTTGGGGGGGGGGGGCAAATTTTTTCTTGGGGGGGGCAAACATTTTTTTTTCTTAAAATTTACTTACAAATGGGTACTCAAATTTAGCCAAAACATATTTAATTTAATTAATTGTTTAATTTTGTACAGTTTGTATACTCGTAGATGTATTTTGGAGCATTTTATTTAGAATAATATAAAATTTTATAAAAATCAGAGCCCTTGGGGGGGCAAATGCCCCCCCTGCCCCCCCCAAATGACGCCACTGGATTTATTCTGTATTGAATTCTGGATTCAACCATATAGACATATATCCCCGAACATTAGAGAAGGCTAAAAAAAAAATTTTTTTATTTCGGTAAAAAAAGATTTAGTGCAAATATTTTGACATTTTCTTATTAAATAAGAATTTATAGAGTTATGTTAAATAAGAAAAAAAAACCTTGAATAATTGTGTTAGATGAGAGAATAAGAGTCTTGGCTGCTTGTTAACACTGAATATATGAATAAATTTCATTAAGTGTGGCCCTCTCTCTACCTCTACAACCTCTAAGCTACGCCACTGTGGCGGATATAATAATTAGAGTGGCACGTGGGATTCTAGACGACCCTGGGTTTTCGAAGACAGATGAGGGATTGCATAACAATCAGAGTATATATTCATATTCATAAATTCCTGGGTTTATGCCAAATTTGTTTTTTATCCCTAAAATTTATGGAAATGGTAATAAGACAACGAACGATCATTCAAATTTTTGCGAAACATTTTTTCTTTTGCGGAATCAAAGTTTTCCACCCTGCGGAAAAATTTGTTGCGCTGATGTCTGTATATCCCTATAGGGCCTATATGTATATGTGTTTGGGAAATTTCGGGGGGGGGGATCCCCTCGCCCCCCCCCCCCTTATATACGTCCCTGTCTGGACCCGTGATTACCACTTTTTCCGGAAGTTTTCTTAATCTACCTCAATTAATAAAATTTTGATTTTATTTATTCACTACAATGAAAAATAATTGACACGTTTTTTTTTAAACAATAGAAAAATTATTAATTTTTAAACAATAGTACAACTTTTATACCTGCCTAAACTTTTTTTTCTATTCTT
This sequence comes from Euborellia annulipes, assembly GCA_023213315.1. Taxonomy (NCBI): domain Eukaryota; kingdom Metazoa; phylum Arthropoda; class Insecta; order Dermaptera; family Anisolabididae; genus Euborellia; species Euborellia annulipes. The sequence goes on from JAKCPI010021354.1 coordinate 9,214, forward strand.
TAAAAATAAAAGTCTCAAACATTTTTTCAAAATTTTATTAATTTTTATAAGGCGGAGTAAAAAAAAAAAAAAAAATCCAAGACATAAATGCAGCCAAAATTATTATTATTGTGCCGTTCAGGCTGACGTTTCGGCCAATGGTCTAGGTCAGAGCCTGAGGCGAGAATAAATGAAAATTAAAATAGCCACACGAACAACGAAAGATTCTTTCGTCCTTATGAGCACTCGGTTCATACGAATGGGTGTCGCTGAAATTTTAATTTTTATTCATTCTCCCTCCGGCTCTGAAGAAGGCAGACCATTGGCCGAAACGTCAGCCTGGAACGGCACAATAATAATAATGTTGGCTGCATGTGTCTTGGATTGTTTTTGACTCCGCCTTAGAAATACTTCCAACCACATTTTTATTATTTTTTTTATATCAATTTATTATGATTTGATTCACATTTTGAATGAATTTTTTGTATAATAAGGAACGAAAAATAATCACTTGTAAATGTGAATATCATCCCTTGTCCAGAAACAGTTAAGTGCGTAGAGTACTGTACATACAGGACTGTATATTAAACTAAGTGACGTCATTGCATCTAAACAAAAGAAAAAGAAGATTTGCTAAGGTAGCACCCTTGACCTGAGTGCTGGTTTTATTTTTGTTGGCACACTCCAATGCACTCTCCTCGTCACGCTTTAGGCTGCTCGTAATCTCTAAAGTTTTTATTTTTTTCTATTTCTAGTTTTGGAATATGTGGGCCCCAAACGGCGTACTTTCGTTGCCAACATGTCTATAGCGATTTTCTTTACGGCCGCTGCGTGTCTCTTGCCCTGGATGGCGTACTGGATCTCTAATTGGAAATGGCTTTGCATTGCGACAAGTGCCCCGTTACTTCTTGCTCTCATCACACCCTGGATTGTTCCAGAAAGTGCAAGGTAAAAAAAAAATTTTTTTTTTAAACATTCACACATTTTTCTACATTCACACAGTCTTTTCGGCAACTTAGGCCATTTAAGACTTTTACGATATCCGTTATAGAGATTAATATACATATTAGGGGTCCAGGCATTCTTAATTAAGCCATTTGGTATCCAAATGGCTTAAAAAATCATCGGACTGCCTGGGGTCCGAACCCGCGACTTTTGGTATACGAGGTTAGCACGCTAACCTCGACACCAAACCCCGAGGGCAAAAAAAAATTATTTCAAATTATTTAGTTTTATTAATTGTTGACGTTTCGAATGCCAGTCTCCGCGGCTTCAGGCCTAATGGCAGTGGCGTCATTTGAGGGAGGGGCAGGGGGGCACTTGCCCCCCCCCAAGGGCTCTCATTTTTATAAAATTTTGTATTATTCTTAAATAAAATATTTAAAAATATATCTACGAGTAAACAAACTGTATAAAATTAAACAATTAATTAAATATAGTTTGGAGGAAAAGTGGTACTAATTAATTAATTTAAATATCTTTTGGCCAAATTTGAATACCTATTTGTAAGTAAATTTTAAGAAAAAAAAAAGTTTGCCCCCCTTCCCCCAAGAAAAAGTTGAAATGACGCCACTGCCTAATTGTTTCAACGTTTATTTAAAAATTTAATGCAATAGAGTATAACAGTTCACGAATATCATTTTAATAACAACTTTTCGAAGGATGCAGTACTTGGAGATATTTGTTAATTGCAAAAATTTTAGTCACTGAGCAAATAACTTCGTTGTTAAACAGTGGCGTCATTTGGGGAGGGAGTCATTTGCCCCCCCCCCTCCCAAGGGCTCCTACTTTTATAAAATTTTATATTATTCTAGATAAAATCTTTCAAAATATATCTATGAGTATATAAACTGTAGAGAATTAAACAATTAATTAAATTCAATATCTTTTGGCTCAATTTGAGTACATATTTGTAAGTAAATTTTAAGAAAAAAGTTTGCCCGCCCCAAGAAAAAAATTTGCCCCTTCCAAGAAAAAGTTGAAATGACGCCACTGTTGTTGAAGCCCTCCAACCAGAGTGACTTATTACTCCGAATATACATTATTTTCTTTTATACACTAGTCTAATAAAATGGCGTCCAAAATAACACACACAAATAAAATTTTTTTCTAAATATATTAAAATAAATATTCACAAGAACGATGGAAGGAGTTGACACAATTAATACCTGAAGCACTTGGCCAATCAATCATCAAAACACGTTCTATTATTATTAAAAGAGTTGTATAATAAAATAATCGTTTACTCTCCCCCTCCCCCTTCCCTCCCTTGATGATGAAGCAATAAAGAAAAAATCCTCTTTCTTTATGCTTTAGTGATTCAGATTCTTCTTTAGAAATCCCTTCTCTCTCTAACAGACAGGAAAAAGTGAAGGGCAATCAAATGTAAAATTATTTCATTGTATTTGGGATGGACAAACAGACAAATAATAAAATTTATTTATTTTTTTCTTTCAGATGGCTCGTATCTCAAGGCCGTATAGATAAAGCGCAGAGAATCTTGCGACAATTTGAACGTATCAATGGAACTAAAGTAGATGAAAAAATTTACCAACAATTTAACGTGAGTTTTATTTAATTAATGTAGATTATCAATGAGTCAAGTCATGGGATTTCTCAATTTCGAATCATAATTTTTATGAAAATCGATTCAGTGGATTCGTAGTTATTGGGTTACAATCATTGTGTTTTTCATAAATCTTTTAAAGAATAAATAATTCTAAATTAAAGTAAAATTATTTAAATATTTGCGTAACATCATTCATAGTCTAAATCGAGCGTTGAAGTCTCCAAAAAAACTTGAGTTATTCTCTTGAAAAATGTCAATCTTTGCTAAATACTCCAGAAATAAACAGATAAATATATAAAAAAATATAATAAAAATAAAAAAAATAAAAATTTCATAACCTAATAATGGTGGAAACTTTTCAAAGACGTTTTTATTTGTAAATTCATAGGGTCATTTGAAGATATTTGGAGAGTTAATTCAAATTACATGGAGACTTCAATGCTCGATTTTATATTATATATTTGGAGACTTTAATGCCAAATTTTACATAAATTAAACTCCGAAAAAAGGGGGTGGGGATTGTTAGCAGCGGATATATTTATTCATCATATTAACACACTAAAGAACGACCGACTTTTTGCTCCTGATCAAATTATCAATCTTCTACTTTCTTCCTAAATAATGGTTCTAATTTTGGTTTGTTATTCCATACAGGATAGCTGTCAGAAGCTGAAAAAAGCCGAGGAACATGACAAGACATATTCTGTGTTCGATCTCTTCCGAAGTCCTCGATTAAGACGCACCACCATCTTATTAATTCTCATTTGGATGGCCATCTCACTCTGCTTTGACGGTCACGTGCGAAACGTCGGCAGTCTTCAATTAGATATCTTCATTACATTTACAATTGCGTGTGCAACGGAATTGCCCGCAGATACTTTACTCACTCTGGTGCTTGATTTGTGGGGTCGGCGATGGCTGGCTTGCGGCTCGATGGTCGTCAGTGGCGTTTTTAGTCTTTTGGCGACGTTATCACCTCCAGGAGTGCCTACAGCGTGCCTCGCTCTTGTCGGCCGATTCGCCGTCAATATTTCCTATAATATCGGTCTGCAATATGCGGCTGAAGTCTTGCCAACGGTCGTCAGAGCACAAGGCGTCGCTTTGATTCATATCATGGGATACGTTGCCAATATCATCGCTCCTTTCGTTGTTTATTTGGTAATTATAAGATTTCAATTAGATATGTCCATTTTCGTTTACAAGACAGAAAAAGAACTAAATAATCAATGCATGCTTCATTAGACCAGAGAATATCAATAATTAAAGTACAAGATTGATTGAATAACTTAATTGATTGAAATACTTAACAAATATTAATTCATTATCTTAAAAAAATAATTCTATTAATACTATATTTATTATCTATAATAATGAATGTATTCGATTTTTTTTTTTCAGGCCATTTATAGCCCAGCGCTACCGTTCCTTATTTTGGGCGCAGTTGGTATCGTTGGAGGAATACTTTCTCTATTTCTACCTGAGACTCTAGATCAAGAACTTCCACAAACATTAGCTGATGGAGAGGATTTCGGCAAGGGACAGAAATTCTTTGAATTCCCCTGTTGTAAAAAGTAAGTTAACTTCTTAAAAATAGAAAAAAAAACTAACAAAATTACTAACCAATTATCTTATCTTTTCTTTGTTTCTAAAGTTCAACTAATAAATATAAATATCAAATGACATCTCCAGATGAAGAAGGAGGTATTCTAATAACAATAATTCATGCTTTTTTGTATTTTTTCAGTCATAAGGCGGCTATAGACGTAATTGCAAACTTGACAAGCATGCACGTGCAATCTTTTTGTACAAGCAAATAACAATAATGCTTGCGCAAAATTCTCCTACAGACCCTACAGTTTGCTTGTACAAAAAGATTACACGTGCATGCTTGTCAAGTTTGCAGTTACGTGTGTAGCCGCCTATACACATTTTTATTATATTTTTGCGATGTTGGATGTATCACTTTATACTTCACAAATTTAAAAATTGCAATCATTTATTCACAAAAATAGAAAATGCTTGCTTTAAATTATTAATACTTTTGAATGAAATTTTAACACATTTCATTTATTGCTTTCACTCAGGGCCGAAACTAGGAGATTTTTTAGGGAGGGCAAAATTTAATTTGCCGCCCCTTCCTTAAAATTTTCTATACAAAATTCATTTTTTACCTTTTTTTTTAGTAAATATTTCTTTAATTGACGCCCTCCTGATATCTGCCGCCCGGGGTACATGCCCCCACTGCCCCCCCCCCCTAGATCCGGCTCTGCTTTCACTTAGTGTACCACAGCCGTCTGGTCTCAGTGGTCTCAACAAATCTTAGAACAATGAAATTTTTTTTTTAAAACACTCACACTTTTTTCTCATTCATACACACACTCATACACACATTCGCACAGTCTTTTCGGCAACTTAGGCCATATAAGACTTTGACGATAACCGTTATATATGATAAATATCTATTTGGGGTCCAGGCATTTCTATTTAAGCCATTTGGTATCCAAATGGCTTAAATAAAATCATCGGACTGCCTGGAATCCGAACCCGCGACCCTTGGTATAAAAGGCAGGCGCGCTGCCAACTAGACCTAGTAGGCAATGAAATTTTAATTTTAAACTTATGAATAAAATCAGTGAGGCCTATGTGGATGTTGAATAATCAGAAGTGATACTTTACTCTGGAAATTTTTAAATTACCTTTTTTTACTTTCTCTTACCTCTATATAAAAGAGAGAGAGAAAGTATTGGATTCATGACCAAAATTCCATGTCGAGATTTTGATGGATATATATGTTTTGAGGTTCCCTGAATCCAAAAAAGTGGTTTATGTATATTAATTAACTTTATGAAAGTTATTCTAAATTTAATTTCAAACAATTTCTGTTATTTATTCTTAAAAAAAAAAAAAAAAGAAAAAGGATTTTTGAGAAAATGGAAATTTGACTTTTTAATAGAGCGCGTCTGGGCTAAAACAACTTGAATAAGTGAGTTCTGTGATTTTCTTTCTTTTATGTTCAGCACAAAGAAACAACAACAACAACAACAACAAACGATGAAATTATCTTTTTGACCAAATATTTGTTGTTGTAGGGAGATTGTGGAGCCCCGACCGGAGGTGTTCCGAAGAGCCAACAGTTCACGAGCCAGCCTGAGAGCTTCAATCCGTGGCGATGTCTATCGTTCAAGCATGATCCAAAGAGAAGCTGCCAATCGTCAATCAAAAAGAATCAACCAAGCATAAACCCCTCCTTTTTAAAGTCTGTGACGTATTAATAAAATAGGCAATTCCCACCGGGATTTAGTGGCCAAATTCCAACTGATGGGACCAAATTTCAGAGTCCTAAAAATGTGTGGTTGTACTAGTCGAAAACTACTGATTCCTTCTTATTATTGGAAATTTATATTTATTTTTTTTTTTTTTAATCAAAGACTAGATGAATGAAGAAAAGAAAAAAACGGTCGCGAAAATATTTTTTTCTTCTTTCATCAGTTCTTTGATTAAAGCTTTTATTTTTTAAAGTATTATTATTAGAAAGTGTTTGAAAAATGGCTTTGAGTGAATAACGTCATAGTAGAGCCTCCATCCAACACAATACTTGGATTATTTCCATTTAGAGAACCAAAGGAGATGATTGGAGATGCAAAGAAATGACAGTCTTTATATCTTTCCATATAAAGAGAACATGATGAATAGTTATATTAAAAAAATGGACTTGTTAGGGACAATCGTAGGCTCTAGTTGAAACATTATGTATATAGGAGAAATTTAAAACACTACGTCATCAATTTCAATTCTACATATCTTAAAGGGGTGTAAACGTTCTTTAAAAATAACTAGACTATTATAAGAAATTTTTCAATGAGGTTTTTTTTTTAAATTAATTATATTCATAAGGGGTTATTGGGACAGAAAGTTATAATTTTTTTAATGACTTATTAAAAAATTAAGGAAATTAATTTATTTTGTTATCAAGCAAATACAGCAAACCGTCTGTCCCAATAATCTTTAATTTTTTTTTATTTAAAAATGAAATTTGCCCGGGAGCCGTGGCTCAGTGGGAAGACATTAGCTTCCCGCACCGGAGTCCGGGTTCGCTTCCCGTCCCAAGCGAGAAAAATTTATTTCATTTGATTTGACTACAAATCATTTGAAATAAATAGGGATGGGGTCTTAATGGCCTTAGATGCCGAAAAAGACCTTAAAAAAAAAATGAAATTTATTAATCACATATTAATTAAGAAAATTTTAAAATAACATTGGTATATATATTTAAAAAATTAAATGTCAAATAGTTCAGCACTCTTGCAAAAGATGGCAGGCTAGTCTAACAGCAGATCGCTTCTTAGCCTATATTTATATGCTTTTATAAAAGATACATAATATATAAAGTATTTCATTGTTAAAAGATCAATGAAAATCAAGCAAATGCATTAAATTATTAGCTACCATTCTGACCATTCTCTTGGCAAATTTTCGTAATAGATGTTTTTTTTTGGCTTACTTTTGAAGACACACAATGCCCTCTTCTCGAGAAAAACATGCGTAACTTCTACCTCCTGAACCCCCTTAAATCATTAAAACTAATGACCTAGTGTTTTTAATTTCTCCTATGATAATAAATTGAGCTATCTTAATATATCATTTATTCATATCTTCTATTTTTATAGAGTTGAAAAGAAAATCCCCAATTGGGACAAGAATATTAATATTAGATATCGGCCTATCAAATAATTAGTCTTGTTCGATTTTCAAGCATTTGGCAATCCCATAAATAAATTTAATGAAAAATCGAAATGGCTGTGGTGATTATTGATTACGCAATGAGCAGAGTGGACCGCAGAAATAAAAAAACTTTTTTTTATTATTTCGTCAACGTTTCGGGAACGCATCGCTCCCAAATTTTAAAAAATTTTGTTTTATATAGCTCTACTCTATCTATTTGAGACTTCAACGCCACTGAGACGTTATTCATATCAAACTATGTATAATGATATTACATAATTAATTTTTAAGTGAGATTTAAAAAACGACAGACAGACAGACTACAGACACTTTCGAAAATATAGAATTGTCATCCATATGATGCTGTGATAGAATGCAAGTATTTTGATACTCTTTGTTACTATGTATTATTATTTTATTTAGAAACTTAAAAAAAAAATTATGCTATTGTATTTTTTAAAAAGCTTGTCTTTGAAAAATAAATTTTTTTTTTTAAGTGTGTTTTTTATTTAGCCTGGAAGTAATTTTTGGGCTTGCAGTTAGCAACAAAAATCAGCCGTTAAATCAGTTGGCCACCATGCCCTCGGGCTTGGCTAGCGTGCCTCGTATACCAAAAGTCTCGAGTTCGGACCCCATTTGGATACCAAATGGCTTAAATAAGAATGCCTGGACTTAAATAAGAATGCCTGGACCCCCAATATGTCGCAACGTATTTTGAAGATATCCCAAAAAGGGATGGGGACGCATCAGGGAGAGTGATCTGCTCGCAAAAATAAAAAATTAAAAATAAAATTATAATTTATTAAAAAAATCATTGGTATTTTATTGAAAAATATTTTTAAAAAAATTAAAATGGAATAATATTTGAAGATTGGTGTCTTCGGTGATGAATGTAGTAATGACGTTTCGGTCGCATCTGGCCGACCTTCGTCCGAAACGCACGGCAAGTGAAGACGGATGTTTCTCGGCAAATATGCAAGAGTGGGTCGTCTTTCGTCCGAGACAAGTAAATGTAGTTTGGCAGTCTCTCTCCCAGACAATAGTGATTATGTTATTCGGGCAGTCCAAGAGCCAGGAAACGAGAGATCTGCTGATTGTGAAGGCTTCCCCAACCACCGAGTCATGGAGATGCTGACGGCATCACAGCCAACCATCGAGTAACGTGGATCTGAGGGCTTTGCCAGCCATTTTTTCTGAAGATGGTAGTGGCTTCACAGCCCGCCAGCGAGTGTGTATTTGTCTCTGTCCCGGCGACCTGCTATCCTCTCCAAGGAAGGGGTTATTCCAATTCTTTTTTAATATTTTTTCAATTCCGAGGAAATTCATATTTTAAAAGGTATTTGGATTATTTTCAAACCGGATTAATAATTATTTTAAGTTAAATTTTTTTTATTTTGCGAATTCGAATATTAAAGAATTAATAAAAAAAAAACGATCTCTCCCGGACTCAGGTCCATGGGATCGTTGCGATGTATATTAATTAATAACGGTTATCATAGGCGTAGCCACGGGGGGATTTGGGGGGTTCAAACCCCCCCCATTGGACCCAAGCCATGACTAGATATTTAAGCTCTATAATATAATCAATATATTTCTCTCTATATATTTTTCATATAGGGTAAGAGAAAGTAAAAATATAATAATTTTCTCTAGTTAAAAAAAAAAAATAAAATAAAATAATTTTTTTAAAGGAAAGTCAAAAAATTCGAGAAAATTCAGAATTTTTCCATTGAAAAGAATTGATTTTTGTAGTGCTTTTAAAAAATTAAAGCCTGCTAAAATTGATTAAATCCTCAAATGAAAAATAATAAAAATTATTATATAAATAAATTTTTTATTTTTTTTTCTTATAGAGATCTGAGATAGAACTCGGATCAAGAGAAATAAAACAGGCAGAAACTCCGCTATAATAGGGATATATCTAAAATTCTTAATGATGTGAGGGTTGCACTTTTTATTGCCTGAAACGAGTTGAATGAAAAATTGTAGCACTTACCAAAAGGATTCGGACCAGTAGGTTCAATAAAGTCAAAAAGTTTTTTTAAAACAAAACTTTTTGACTTTAATTGAACCTACTGGTCCGAATCCTTTTGGAAATTGAAAGAAGGTTCCTGAGCTTCATCAAATTGTAGCACTTAATTAAAAAAGGGCGGGCCCGAGCCAGTCCGAGGGGGGGGGCCCAGGAGGGCGGATTGGCTAGTTATATATTTCATTAGACGCCTTATACTGCCCTATTAGTAGGGGGGGGAGGGGGAGAAATCATCCTGAACCCCCCCATCGAAAATTTCTGGCTACGCCTATGACGGTTATCGTCAAAGTCTTATATGGCGTAAGATTTTGCCAGCAATAAATAAAAAATTAGACTGCAAGCCTTGATTAGCAAACAATGAAAACAACTTAAGGGATTCGTATATGATTTAAAACAACTTGCAGTAGTCCCGATTTTGCCTAGTTCGGTTCGGTTAAGGTTGGTATACATATATAGGGATATATAGACATCAGCGGTGCTCGCCCCTCCCCCCCCTTCCCCCGAAATGTTTGATTGGCCCAGCATCGCGAAAAAAATATAGTTTCGCTAAAAATATTTTTCCGCAAGATGGAAAACTTTCGCAAAAACGCAGGGCGGAAAAAAAATTTAGTTTCTTTAAAAAAAAATTTTTTGAGTTCAGCCCCCCCCCCCCCCTCCCACACCGAAAAAAATTTCTATATACGCCCCTGCTCTAATTGCCTCCCTTTGTTGAGGCCTACCGATCTTTGGGTCATTGCTAACTTCTACTTTGGCCCTTGTTTATTCATATGATTAGCCTAAATGTTCAGTATTATGTGAAAATTCTCGAAAGTTATGGGGGGGGGGGGGGGGGGGGAGTGAAGCAACCAGCCCTTAGTATATAAATTCCTCTAAAAACATTAAAATATTGAATTGGATACTAATCATTTGAAATAAATAGGGACCGAGTTTGAATAGTGCCGAAAAGGACCTTGAACAAATTAAAAAAAAATATATATATATATTTAATAGCAGATATATATGCTTCAGATGGGCCTCTCCGCCAGGGTGGAGACATCGTTATACAGATTTTTCTTAAAGAATAAAAATAATATTTCCTAACGCTACAGAAGGAATAATAACAGACAATAATTAAAGTAAAAAATAATAATTTATGTTGACATTAATTGTTTCCACAAGACATTCCAAAAATATCCCTAAAAAGGCGAAAGGCGGGCGCCTTGGAGATGTTTATGCCTCTCTGACGGTAAGTGCGCATTATTATATTTTCATTATTTAAAAAAAATAGCTACGATCTCGAATTAAAAAATAAATATACAGGCTTCATAATTTTATATTTAATTTTATGAGCACCGAAGATAAGAGGTTTGGAAGAAAGTTAAAATTTTTAAAATTTCCTCTCTTTTTAATGATGCATTAATATAATTGCAAAATAAAAAAGTTTGTAATAATTTATTTCTCTTAATTACTTTGATTTTTTAAAATACTCAAATTAATAGTTACTTTTATTATTTCATTTCCTATTTTCTGATTAAAAAAAATGGGTGAACTATAGAATTGGCTTCCGATATTAGAGGGGGAATAGGGAGTACACGTTATCCGACTCCAATTCTGAAGTTCAACCTTATTGACTTTAAAAAAAAATATTAGATGTTTTAAAGAATTTTAAATAATTTTTTTTTTTTTTAATTCATAAAATAATTTAAAAGAAAGGAGAAGTATTATAATTATAATTTATTTTTTCAGACCAAGTTTTGATGAATTCTGCGACACTTCTCTGGTTTGAATGCCTCATCTCTTTTCCCCATCTTTGCTTCCTCGCCTCGCCTTCCTTGACAGCTCGTTCCCTGCAGCTCGTGCCAGTCTAATTATACAACGTCGAATTATTTTATTTCATCTCAATTATTGACCCTTTTTAAGGTGAGTGATTCATTTATATTTACTTCAGAATTAATATTTTTCAATGAATTCATTATTTGAAATAATATATTTAGGCCAAACTCGTGAGTGAACAGGTTTGCTTTGTCTATCAATGATTCATTATTCTAACCAAATTTTTATTAATTATTCTTTTAAACTCTTCCTATTCAACTTATTTTTAATTTATTATTTATTAAATTATTTATTTTATTTGATCCATTCATTATTTTGTTCAACTCGGTCAAAATTTCTGAATTTATTTTTTTTTATTTTTATTAGAATTTTTTAAATTTCGATTTTCTCAAGATAATTAATAGCCCAAAAAGATTATATTACGTATTTTGATTATAATATAATATTATTTTTTTAATGAATTCATTCTCATTCGTTTAAAAAACTCAAATCATTTCTCACAATTTTATAACTTGCCATCAACTTTTTGCTGTCAACTTTTTTTTTGTTATTTAAATGCATGCTTAGTATTTATTCTTTTACCCTATCTACTAATATTTTCAGATTAATTTCAGATGTGATTTCCAAAGATTTGATAATCTGAAGGGAGAAAAACAAAACATCATCAGAATATTCCAAAAAATTGTCTAATGTCATTCATGTGTGTGTGGGTGTATTGAAAAAATGAAAATCAATTCTAAAATCTCCTTTTATTTTAAAAAAAGAACAAAAATATGCTACTACGTCCTATCATTAATTGTAAGTGATGAGCTTCAGAATTTAAATAAAATAAGGCAAAAACCAATTATGTTCTTTTTTCTTGAAATGAAAATCATCAATATATATATATATATATACTATATATTAGTTAATTTATTTCTTTAAAAATCAATTTAATTTATTCAGAATTTCCTAAATCTTCTCTACTTCTCTCAACAAATCAATTATTTAGATATATGTTTTAAAAATTTTAGAAAACCCCCATTTAACTCAATCTAACAAATTACTACTTATAGACATCCCTTAGAATTATTTAACTGTATCTTTTATTTTAGATAAATGCATGAATCGTTTCCTTAATATTTCTAATATCTATATCTTTCATTTTAATTTCAGATGTGATATTCAAAGATTTGATAACCTGAAGAAGAATAACACAACATCAAATTATGCCAAAAATTTTATAATGTATATATATAATCGATGTGTGGTAATCAAAAAATGGAAATGAATCTTTTTAAATTAAGAAAAACAAAACAGATGATAAGTATACAGCTGCCAATAGAATTTGCCTAGAATATCTCAGAAATTTTTATTTAAATAAAATCAAGGTAAAGTTCCAAATATTCAACCCTTTGAATGAAAATTTTCACAGAATTTTTAAATTAAAAAATATAACTAATAAAATAAAATAATATAGATAAACTTGTGTTTCCACACTTTTCCTTTATCGATCAAATTAAATATCTCTCTTATCTTCTTTTTTTCTTTATATATATATATATATATATATATATATATATATATATATATATATATATATATATATTTATAAATATATATATATATATATATATTTTTTTAACTTATCATTTAGAGATGAGGACATTCTCTAGAAGTTATTAATTTTCCTATGTTATTTTTTTACTTTTTAATTACTGATCTTAAATGCATAATAAATAGCCTACTTGTGAATAATTGGGTAATTTAATATTTTCTTTTTTAATTTTAGATGTGATCTTTGAACGGCCTTTCTGCTTCAACTAATATTTGACAAACTTCTTTTTTTTTTTTACTTTGATAATTATTAGAGCCACCAATCACCTTTCATTCGATGAATATATCAGGTAATTAAATATTTTATCTCTTTATTAAATCCCTATCCTAATAGATTTTTTTAAATTTCACATTAGAGAAAACGATTACCTAAGCCTTTTTCTTATATATATAATTTTGTTTGTCCTTGGTTAATATTATTTTATTTTAATTATTTATTTAAATTATTCTCTTGTATCTCTAAAATAATAAGTTTTTTCTCTTATTTCAGGTAGCCCATCAGAATGCCCTGTGTCATTTCGTTGTGCTTACTCATTGTTGCCTACTCTACTTTGCCATTTTTAGTGAGTTATCTAATTATTTTATATATTTTACATAGAATTATATCAACCTAATTTAAATACATTTCTTATTTTAATTACTTTATATTATTATTATTATTTAATGAATTCCTTATATTCTAATTCTTTTTAGAACTCAAATCAATTATTCACAATTTAATAAAACTTTGGTTTGCACTTAAATAATTTGAGCCACAATTAATTTAAATAGTATAAATGCATGCAAAATATATTTTATATTTTTGTGTTGACTCTGCAGTCTTTTGCTAGCATTCGCACGAGATAGACGTGCCACTTGAAAGCCCTTTAGTTTTTAGTGATTATTTTTGTGCTTGTTTTGTGTTTTTTTTTTCTTTTTCTAAGTAGTGATTTAATTCGTTATCACATATGGTTTTTTTAAGCCAGTGATGAATGAAGAAATTGGAGCAGGGGCACTATGCAGTTTCTTTCGTCTATGACTAAAGTGTTTGGCTGAAAAATCAATATAAACACAAATTTTATTTTTAACTTAT
>JAKCPI010021355.1:0-20848 GCA_023213315.1 Euborellia annulipes
AAATATTGTTCTCAGTTTTTAACATTCATCTATTGATTTCCCCATTTTCCAATTATTAAGTTAAGATTAAAAAAACGTGATTTTAATACTCTTAATGGAATAACTTCCTAAAAATTTTCACTTAAAAGCCTACGATCCGAAAAGTTTCACTTGCATCGTGCTTTCATAAAGCCACACAATGATTTTTTAATTATCTTTTATAAGTTTTCCATAGAAAAATCCACTTTCAAGAACATTATATTAGACTAGCTACACGGCCTTGCATAAGGATAAAGCTAATAGGGGAATATTTTTTTCCGGCCTTGTTTTTTTATTTGATCGCTTTGATAGACGTTTCATATATCTTGAAGTAAATATTAATGATCATCTCATCCCACCCTATATGTGATTTCTTTCTTCTTTTGGCATGAGAAATATTTACCGAAAATGTAAAATACTTGCTGGCTGGCTTTTATATTTTTAGATTCCTATTATATCGTTTAATCAAAAAAAAAATATGGAATTTTGAAAAATGTATTGGAGACATCCTTTTCAAAGAGTATATAACGTTATATTGGAGATGGAGACGAATGATATATTAAATATTAAACGATTTAATATTCCCTTTGAGAAAAAAAAAAAAAAAAAAAAAAAAAAACAGCGAGAAAATTAATTAATAAATTCGATTTTGTAGGTTAATTAATAATTTACTTTCTAAGTATACGTAGATCAAGTTTTGGTCCAAATAAGGACACTCCTTCCGTCCCCTTTACTTATAAACTGCTTTATAAGAAAAAATCTCTTTATTGATTCCTGTGTTGTTCCCCTTTTCTAGCTTTAATCCGAATTAATCATTCCTCAATATATTAAATATTAAAAAAAAAACCCATAAAAATCCGTCCAGTGGTTTTGGAGTTCTTATATTATAAACAAAATAGAATAAAAAGCATGAGGATATTTTAATTAGACATAATTTTAATTTTTAAATTACAAAAATATTTTATTAAAATTAATTTGTAATTATTATATCAATCGATATTTATTTTAATTTAATTTCAACAATATCTAATTAAAATATTTAGATACTTTTATTATCTATTAAATAAAGAGCTCCAAAACCACTGAACGGATTTTTATGGTTTTTCAATAAATTCAATTATTTTAAATATATGTGTGAACTGATATTTATTATTTATCATTAAAAAAACGGTTATAGTAGGCGGAAAGAAGTCATTATTAAAGCTGATGCTGATCATCAGCAACAATACTGATTTTTCTCAAATATCTGAGTCTGTTTTGTTCCACTTTGAAATAAAATTTTACACTCTTAAAGAGAACAGTAAAAATTCTCGAGCCCCCCAAATTCCCAAATGGGGAGGGTGGAGAAATTTCTGAAAACATTATCCCATTGGGTAGCATTGAATTTCCTCTCGCCAATTAATAATAATACCGTAATAAACAATATCTTTCATCATAGGTTGATGTATAGAAAATTTAAATTATGATGGGAACGCTTTCGGCTCCAACGATTTCTTTCAAATTATAGCCTAAATATATACTAATCGCGGTACGCAAAACAAAGTACGATTGAACCTGTCTTTGGGAATCCTTGAGCATTAGTATTTTGGAGTTCAGGCTTTCACAGTTGTTATCGTTAGTAAAAGAATTAGATTTTCGGTTTAACTGTAGTTTATTTGTAAAAATTACAACGTTTCGGCTACTCATTCTGTGGGCTTCTTCAGTTACAGCTAAGATTACAAAGGTTGTTACATCTGTGACATTCTCATTTGAATTGACTTCAGATTGCACATGAAAAAGGGAACAGAATGAGTGATCGAAACGTTGTAATTTTTACAAATAACCACAGTTAAACCGAAAATCTAATTCTTTCATTAATCGTATCCTGTCATTGTTCTTATCGTCAATTAATTTTTTTTTTTTTTTTTTTTTATTTTGATCCACATACGAATATATAGGTAATATTTTTTTTTTTTTATTCTTTCAGGCCATTGACCAGATGTCATTTCGCCCACTTTCTTTTATATACAATATTTACAAAATACATGATAAAAATACATTCATATAAAAGCCAATTAATATAAAAAATACATACGTATACAAAAACACATTCGTGGTAGGTAATTATAAAATACATAAAACAAAATATCATTTTATCAAATACATTAGATAAGATAGAGGGTGAATACCCAAGTATTTCTGGCCAGACACAAAGTTGGGCGGCACCGTTAGCAAATAATCTATATATAATAATAGCGGAGTGTCCGTTTGTCCGTCCGTCTATCACGCTCTGTTTGACCAACTTCTCGTTGGAATTTTGAAACGAAATTTTGCAGTCTTATAGAGGACGGGGTCCAGGAAAAATACTCAGGTCCCGAAATTCCTATAACTTTTTGAGTTATTAATTCCTAAAGTTACGATTTCTCCCATGAGAAAATATCTATGCATTCTTTACATTTATGTATTCTAAGAATGTAAACAAATCCTCAAGCAGGCACTGAATTGGAATACGTGGTAATAATAATTTTCTTCTCATAATTAAGAAAAGGCGCAGGCGGGCCCGAGCCAGCTGGCGGTGGGTTCAGGGGGGCGTAGCCCCTTTGGCTAGACGCGAAGCCGAAGGCGGTGCCTCGCGGCTAATTATAATTATACAGTCAAAATGAAATATATTAATAAAAACGAAAAATATGGTCGTTTCTATCTCTTTAATATTCATATCAAATACGATACTAAATAAAAAAAATTCGTTTTTTTTTTTTAATTTCGCTAATAAAAATAAAAATAATCTCAAATCAATCACGACATACTTCTTCAGACATTTTATTTTTATTTTTATTCAATAGATTCTATTAAAAGAAAGGTGGAAATAAAAAGGGCGAAAAGAAGTTTAAAAAAAAAAAATAAGGCATTCATTGATTAAATAATAAAATTCTTTTTTTCTCCCGATATTCACTCTCCAAAAATATAATCGTATTAATTATGCAAACAGAGAGAGAGTGGAGGAGGGGGCCGGGGGGGGGTGAAGAAGAGGTAGAAGAAAAAGAAAAAAGTTTTATCCTCTAGGAGTTTTTAATTGAAGCAATTCTTTTGCCCAAAAACTCTGATTGTTATTTAAAGATTTTTACTTGAACTCAATTTGAATTCAATTATTATTCTATAACTTCAAGACTTTTCTTTAAACAATTTATTTATTTATTTTTTTATCTTATATTTTAATATTCTTTAAACAATTTATTTATTTATTTTTTATCTTATATTTTAAAATAATTTGACTAGCCACGTCGCCCACCTTCGGCCAACTTCACTTCTTCTTCTTCTTTTGTTTAAATAAGGGTCGGCCCGAAAAAAGATTTTCAGGAAACGAAACGAAACGAATAGGCCTCAACCTTAGTTTCGGCCGAAACCGTAACGAAACGAAACTTGTATTTCCTATAAAAATTTTTTTTCATTTTACTTTTTTTTTTTTTTTTGAATTTTTTTCCCTCCCGTGAAAATCATTTTACCTTTTTTTAGGGAGACTAAAATTTTTCTCCCTCAAGAGCAAATTATTTGACCTTTTTTTTTTTTTTTGCATGCGAGCTCATCCCATTTTGTTTAAACACTCAAATTTTTTTTCCCATTTACACCCACATTCACAGCCACATACACTCAGGCCATATTAGACTAAACGATACTCTTTATTTATTAACTATATATATTTGGGTTCATGCATTCTTATTCAAGCTTAAATAAAATCATCGGACTGTCTGGGAAGCGAACCCGCGACCCTAGGAATAGAAGTTTAGCACGCTAACCCCTACACCAAGTCCGAGGGCCACCTTTTCTTAATTATGAAATGAAATTTCACTTGGTATCCAAATGGCTTAAATAAAATCATCGGACTGCCTGGGGTCCGAACCCGCGACGTTTGGTATAGGAGGTTGATGCATGCACGCTACCTACTACACCAGACCCGGTGGCAAATGAAAATTACTACGTATTCCAATCCAGTGCCTGCTTGAAGATTTGTTTACATTCTTAGAATATACAATATAAATGCAAAGAATACATAGATATTTCTCTATACATTTCCTATGGGAGAAATCGTAAATTTAAGAATTAATAACTCAAAAAGTTATAAGAATTTCGGGACCCGAGTATTTTTCCGGGACTCTCCATAACGTCCTCTATAAGACTGCAAAATTTCGTTTCAAAATTCCAACGGGAAGTTGGTCAAACAGAGCGTGACAGACGGACACTCCGCTATGATATATTAGTTACGAGTTCTTTCCCCCACCCCCTCCCTTTTGATTTGTACTTCACTTCTTTCACATACATAGATCACTTCATGTTACCATCTACTAATTGACTAGAGGAAAATGATTTTTGTTCCAAAAATTTGAGTTACAATTTCCCACATAGGAAGAATATGGGTGAGGATATTCAAGTCCAAGCCTTCGTAACTGAAGACGGCCGTCTAGTTCTAACTTTATGGACATTTTTATTAATCTTCAATTCAAGATGTTCCTTTCTCGGCACTCTTGGTTGAATTTAGGTGGTAGGTTTTTAAATTATTAATAACAATTTTTTAATTTTATTTTAACAGAGGTTTTTATTAGGTTGGTTTACAATGGGGCGTTGACAAATGTTTGGGCTTCGCCATCTTCAGAACCTCTTGCATCTGTCAATACAATCTCAATGAGATACCCCATAGTTATTTTAATTTCTTCAACGTATCAAAATGATGAAAAATATAACAGAGACCTATACTGTTTAATATAATAATATGTTGTTATTTCCATAGGGCGGAACTGGGGGGGCAAGGGACATTGCCCCCTGGCTCCTATAGGGGGGGACAGAGGGGGGCAAAATTTCTTCTTTTATTTCATTTATTTTTAAAAATGATACATTTTTACTTTGAAAAATAAAATTTTTTAAATTAAAAAAAATAAAACGAGTATGAAATTCATTTTTTTCCAAATTTTTTCCAAAAATTTTTGATAAAATCACTACCAAATTTTTTAAAATTTTAATTTTATTAAAATTGTGATTTTATTTAAAATTTTTAAAGTTTTATAAGTAGATTTGTTTTGTGTTTATACTACTTGAACATATTAAATTATTTTATTTCAAAAAAATTTTTTGCCCCCCTGATTCAAATTCGTTCCGGCGCCCCTGGTTATTTCCGATAAAACCGAAATAGCACGCTAACCCCTATACCAAGCCCCGAGGGCTAAACTCTATCTTGTGTCTCTAAAAATTATCTTAGATTAATTTTTCACTCCATATAATACTTAAATTACAACCTCAAACTAGTATAATTATAAACTTACAAAATGATATCGCATTAAATTCAACCAAGAGTGCCAGAAAGAACATCTTGAATTGAAGATTAAATTCTACCGGCCCAGCATCTGTAAATTTTAAATTTAAAGACATTTTTATTGAAATTACATCCGTTTTTAATGCTATAATTATTTTCTTTTGTTTCAGGTGAGTTGTTGCCGAGTTTCTCTCTCTACATCCAGTGACATCCACACACGCACACACACATGTATGTTTCATTTTTATTTTTGAAATATTAATTATTCATACTCTTTTTAAATAAAGTCTTTATTTTTGCAATTGTATGAAAACATTATTTTTTTTTTTTTGTTTTTGTTTTACTAACAACAAACATGACCTGACGTTATCTCATATCCCGATCACTTGTTGATTTGCTGATGCTTGATAAATGAACGGGGGTCATATTCATATTCATACCGAGAGCATTTTTATTTATTTTTTTAGATTAAGATCCCTGAATTTGATTAAAAAAAAAAAAAAAAAAAAAATATTACGAATAGAATTTTGCCATTTTTTTCCACAGGTGTGACTATATATCGTTGGATTCATCATTTAATAGAGAATCTATATATATATAAAATGAAAATGTATGTTTTTCATAATTACCTCTTGGACCAACACATGATATATATAATTCTTTATTAAATGTATGTATATATGTTCTATAGAAATCCACATTTTTCAATGAATCTATTTGAAATTAAGTACTTATGGACCAGGGTGTAACGTAGTAATAATCCGAACCTCTTAAATATTTTGGAAAATTAATTATAATCAAATTAATTCAATATGGGAACACAAAATCGACAAGTTGGGTTGGAAATTAGAGAGGCAGTTAGTTGCTCTGTGAAACAGCTTTCTGGTTGTACGACTATGCGCTGTGGTTGGGATTACGCAGTAGTTGAAAAAAGAGAGCACGCATAGGACCGACGCTTTAAGCCAGCGTGTCACCTTTTTTGGCCCGCGGACCAGTGATATTTTTTTAACAACAAAATTTTACTAGGTATTAAAGAACTACTAGCCCTACATAAGTTAATTGTAGCATTTTTATTATCATTTACTTACAATTATATTTAAATGTAAAGATATGTAATTATATATGGACCCTGTTATGCATTAGTGTGTCAAGCGCCAAAAAAATTAAAAATTGAGTTAAGCACGGAATATTGTTTCAAATGCTATAATTAATAATATTTTTTATGAAATATGTCCTAGAAAAATTTATATTTAATGTTACTTGCACAATTGACAAAAAAAAATTATATATAATTCAATGAAAACAAAGCCCCGGGTGTGGCTAGTGGTAGCGTCCTCCTCCTATACCAAACGTCGCGGGTTCGGACCCAGGCAGTCCGATGATTTTATTTAAGCCATTTGGATACCAGATGGCTTAAATAGAAATCCTCAACCCACAATAGATAATATATATTACAACGGTTATCGTCTAAAGTCTTAAATGGCCTAAGTTGCCGAAAAGACTGTGTGAATGTGTGTGTGAGTGAGTGTGAATGAGAAAAAAGTGTGAATGTTTAAAAAAAAAAAAAAATGAAAACAAAAAACTTTAATGTTAATTTTCTCAAAACTCGGCAGCTGGCGCTTGACACACTGATGCGTAACAGGGTCCATATACATATAATAAATTAAGTATATAAACCTTTAACAAAAATCATAGAAAATTATAAAAAAAATTAAATAAAAAAATTAACAGGAGGACCACTGGCCTTCGGCGGGTTTTCCGCCTAGTAGAATATATAAATTAAATGAATACATAAATATTTCTCTATGCATTTTCTATGGGAGAAATTGTAAGTTTAAGAATTAATAACTCAAAAAGTTATAGGAATTTCGGGATGAAATTAATTTTCCTGTAATCCCTAGAAGGTCCTCTTTAAGCCTACAAAATTTCAAAATTCCAACGGGAAGTTGCACAAATAGAGCGCGACGGACATTAGCGAATTATATATATACTGTATAAATTAATGAATTAATATAAAAATTAACGTTAGATAAAATAATTCATTTTTTTTTACACCCTTTGATGAAATTTGTTATAATAATCTATAGATGGCTAGATTCTGTATTTAATAGAGAATCACTTTATTTGTCTTTTCTAATATTAGAATTATTGATTAATAAAGGCAAAAATTAACGTCACGAACTCTTTATATAAAAAATATTTTTTTTTCCCCCCCCCTTTTTTTTTTTTTTTTTTTTTCTTTTTTTATCCAGCAGTGTATTATATGAAGCCCAGGCAGTCAGATGAATATTTTTTTAAATCATTTGTATACCAAATGTGCTTGGACTCGCTAATACCGAGTCTTTAATATTATAAGTATCGTTAAAACGGAATAGGAGCGAAGGTGTTACGCATGTTTTTCCCGTTAAGAGGGCGTTGTGTGTCATAAAAAGTATGCCCACAAAACCAAGTAATTCAAAAATCTACCAAGAGATGTCAGAATGGTAGCTAATAATATTTAATGCATTTGGTTGATTTTCATTGATCTTTTGACAATAAATACTTTATAAATGTTATTATATATTATGTATCTTTTATAAAAGCATAAAAATATATAAATATAGGCCAGATATATCGGCTAATAGACTAGCCTGCCATCTATTGCAAGAATGCTGAACTAATTTGACAGTTGATTTTTAAATAAATCATCTAAGCTTATTTTAAAAATTTCTTAATTAATATGTGATTAATAATAACAATAAATTCATTTTTAAATTTAAAAAAAAATTAAAGATTATTGGGACAGATTGTTTTTTTGTATTTGCTTGATAACAAACAAATTAATTACGATAATTTTTTAATAAGTCATTAAAAAAATTATAGCTCGATGTCCCAATAATCTCTTATGAATTTAATTCATTTAAAAAAAAAAACCGCATTGAAAAATTCCTTATAATAGTCTAGTTTTTTTTTTTTTAAGTACGTTTAGACGTCGCTCCTGAACCCCCTTAACGCCTGGGATGCCAAAGAAACAATTTTCTTTTTTTTTTCATTAACAAGCTCTAAGGGGTTGCATTTATTCGTCGTGACTTGCCTTTTCATACATTCAAAGATTACCCCCTAGGTAAACAAATATAGATTCTCTTTCTCTGGTTCATAGGAAATGAAATTCAGCTATTTCCACTAAATATCTCAAAAAAAAAAAAATAATGTTTTCTCTTAAATTTTAGATAATGTAAACATTAGAAAGCAAAAGAGAGAGAGAGTTTATCCCGGTGGCGATTTCCGGGCGGATTGCTTTAATGATAATTCTGTTGACGATGCATTCATTCGCTATTTACCCTCCTACAAACTCCTTCTACAGCCTCTCTCTCTCTCTCTCTATCCTCATCATCATCATCATCATATCATTGGGGGTTGAGTTTACCCCCCCCCCCTCCTTCTCATTCATTTCATCTAGAAATGATGAGAGAAGAGAAGGAGGCATTCAAAACTCTTGGCAATCAAAACGCAAATATTATTATTATTCTATGTATTCCAGTTGGAATTTGTTTTTTGCTTTTTTTAAATTTGATTGAACTCAAATATGGAAATTCCCTTTAAGAGCTGAGAGAAAGTCTTAAATTTTATTTATACTACCCTCTTATCTTCAAAATACATATATATAATGGCGATCTGTCTGTCTGTCTGTCTTTAACCAATCCCATCCGAAATCTCTCTAAGAAAAAAAATTATTATTATTTGAAATTCCTATAAGGAACCCACAGGGCGGGAATTTTTTTTTTTTATTTTGCCCGTCTAGCCGACCAACTGCCATTGGGCTAAAAAATTTTACAAAATATACATATATCAAAATAAAATCATTGTGTCGTTTTATGAAAGCACGATGCAAGTGAAACTTTTTTTCAGATCGTAGGCGTTTAACTGAAAATTTTCCGAAAATTATTCAATTTAGGGTATTAAAATCTCGTTTTTAACCTAAACTTATAATAAACTAGCGGTGGTAAGCCCTTGCGGCCGGCGTCTCGGGTTATGACTAAGAGTTGTCCAGATAAATGTATTTTAATTAATTTCGTACCATAATATAAAAATATGAATAAATTAAATAAACAAATAAAAGAAGAGGAGGTGGAGGTGGGAGGGAGTAGAACTTTATGAGACCTGGAATTCCATTTTTCAATTATTTACACCATAGAGTCATTTTAAATTTTATTAAAATCGGTTGAGACATTTGTTAACCACTGATAAGGTGGGTTCCCTACCCCTAATTTGATATAATGATATCCTAAAACCACCCCTGGATAATTTTCTACCCATTAAAAAAAAACTCCATGAATATCGGATTAGTAGTTTCGGATAGCGAAGAAACATGGTGTAAATCGTTGGTGACGTCACGGCCTCTGACGTCACGACTTGCTGATAGATGTGCGAAAAAATTTGAGTCGATAAAATTAAAGTTTCACTTTAATATAAACAAAACAATATTAATACAATAATAAAAATAAACCTTAAAACTACTATGATATGAAAGAACCATTCAAAGAAACATTTTAAAATAATATGATAAGAAAAACACAATTCAAAGAAACATTTTATAAACCAACATGATATGAAAAAAATATATGGCGCTCTATGGATGTGATGTGACTATTTTAAATTTTGATTTGTGCTTTTTGAAAAAACCTTGCTGTGGCTGCTACTATTTCCTCTATGGGTTTTTTTTTAATAATGTCTTGATATGTAGCACAGGACGGGATGTCACAGGAACTCCCTCTCCCCGTAGAGTTGCCTGGGGGCTATTGTGGTGAGATCTAATATTCCAATCCAGTACCTGCTTGAGCTATTGTTTAATTTAAATAAATATTTTATTTAATGAAAAATCCCTCACGCCCAGGATTTGAACTCGGATCTTCTTTGTAGAATTCTATCCACTACACCAGCGAGCCCCCTACAGTTAACATTTAAAATACATAGAGCCTATGGAAATTTTGAATCAATTGACTTTTTTACTTTTTACTTATGAAATGCAAGTGGTCAAGTTTTAACTAAGGTGCTATTAGAAGCTAAATATATCTCGACTATCGATTATTTTTGGGAAAAATGAGTTTGAAAAGTTTTTTTCCTTGCTAGAGAAAAAAAAAGAAGGTATAATCGATTATTTTTCACCATAATCGAACACCCCTAATCTCGACACAAAAAAAGTCTGGTGTGACAAGCACCTTATACAACTTGTACATGCACTTGTGTGCTCTGCGTCCAGTCACACCAGATTTTTTATTAATCCTGTATCTCATTTTCCCACTTAAACAATGGATTGAGTTAACCCCTCCCCTCCCCTCCCCTCCATGTCACATGGTGTCTATTTCTCTTCCGGGATTGCGGTAAAATTTTTCCATTTGCAAATGAAAGTGATTTTAATTATAAAAAAATACTATTTAATTATATCCTTTTAAAATATCATTTCAATCTTTTTTAGATACCTACTATAAAATTGCATGTTCCCTGGGGAAGAGAGGGAATATGAATATTTTAATTTTTTTTTTCCCTAAATAGCCCATATATATATAAAAAGATTTAATGATACATATGCTGGGAGGGATGGAGGGAGGGAGGGGGAGTCTATTGAGCGAATATTATTATTAATTTAAAGCGAATAAAAATTATACAATGTGCAATCGAATGTGTAAATAAAAGGGTGTAGGGGGGGGGGGGGGGCTTATAAATTAATAAATATTGAATTTATTTTTTTTATTTTTGCATCCTATATCCATTTATTTCTTTTTATGGATATTTGATATAACAAAAATGGATACTAAATATTAATTTACAATAAATAATCTTTCTAATGATGTTTTATTGGGTAAGAGTATTGAATGGCGAGATGATGTTCCTCGCAAGGTTTTATACATGTTTACAATTTGGACCGTTTATTTTGAAAGTGATGTAAGTTCATTTTCTATTGTTTCGAGAAAATGAAAGGTTAACATATCTGTTTATTAAAAAGTCTATTTACCGACCAATTTTCAATTGTACAAAAAACATGGGAATGTTTTAAGAAATTTACCACTAGCTAGTTATACATAGAAAATTTACATTAAATTAAGCATAAAAAATGGACTTTCACCACTTTCAAAATAAACGGTCCATATATAATTTTTAAACCATATTTATTCCGTTGTTTCTTGATGGCTGGATATTATGATATGAGGATGCGTTACAAGGGCAGCCAAGGCGAAAAATAAAACAAAAATCTATTTTTTGTCGACGTTTCGAGTGCCGATCGCACTCTTCATCAGGACCTACGATCAGTCAAACAATTTTATTGTAATAAATCTTAATTTACATAAGAGTTAACAAAAACAAAAACAAAAAACAGCAAGATACATACAAAAATGATGTCAATTCGTCAGGTCGTTTGACATGGCAGTATAGCAACGTTTTAACCATTTTTACATTTACTTGAAGACTCTAGTATTTCGAGGTCGAATGAATTAAATATGCTTTTATTAGTGTGTATATATAAACTATTTTCATAATAAGAGAGGATAATCTTTTATTTTTACATTTGAGTATTTAATATTAGTTGTTTTTTTCTTTTCCCTATTCCTTTAACCACTCTTTTTTTTTTTTTTTTTATTAATTTTTATTTTTTACCCTTTCACCGCCCTTAGATTTTATATTAAATTATTACAATAAATATTAGTGACAAGGTTTTTTGGGAAAATAATTTTAAGAAAATCCATAAAATCGGCCGTGACAATGGGTACCCAAGTCACATTATAAACGACATCATCAAGAATACCTGTAGAAATATCGAAAATCGAGCCTCATCTCAAATTAGCCTAACCCCCACCACTAGTCCCAAACGATATTTCGCATTGAACCATTTCCCAGGACTAAGTCAAAATTTAAAAAAAATCTTAGAGAGCGACAATATCAAGATAGCATCCGCATGCTCTAACACATTAATGCGCTATTTCAATCAAAAAGATGCCACAGCCAAAAATGACAATATCAACGTTGTCTACAAAATAAACTGCCTTGGCGATCACTTAATAAACTGCAATGCCTGCTACATAGGCACCACTAAGCGCAAACTCGCCGATCGCATACGAGAGCACGAATTGTCGATTATTAACAAGAAGGAAAAACAGCTCTAGCAACTCATGCCCTTGAATCAGGACACAAATTTGATTTTTCAAATTGTAAGATTATTTATAAAGACAACAATCATTTTAGACGCATGTTTGCCGAAATGCTTGCCATCTCAAAATTTAGTAGTACAGCCGTAAACAACATGAGCGATCTACAAGACCTTAGTATTGTATATGAAAATATAGCCCAATCAATAAATATACAATAAATTATAATGGGATGGATATATAAAAAAAAATCTGGTGTGACTGGCGCACAGCACACAACTTTCTCTTACCTTCGGTAATCGAAAGTTGTGTACTGTGCTTGTCACACCAGATTTTTTGTGTCGACATGTATTTAGTTCCCGGCAGTAGGGAATATTTGAATTCAGATGTAAAATTTATAAGTATGGGAAAATATTTATATTTTGTTACCATGGCAACCATTTCTCCTATCTTTCCTATGAAGCCATAGGCGTAGCCAGAAATTTTTGATGGGGGGGGGGGTTTAGGATTATTTCTCCCCCCCCCCCCGACTAATGGGGCAGTATAGGGCGTCTAATGAGATATATGACTAGCCACTTACCCCACCTTCGCTTCGCCCCCCCTCGAGGTGGCTCGGGCCCGCCCTTTCTTAATTAAGTGCCGCAATTTTTCAATCAGCTCGTATCAGGCAATAAATAATGCAAATCTCTTAATTTTATGTATATGGGCCTAAAATGCCGGGGTGTCTCTCTATGTGTTTCTCTTGTCCAAACTCCTATCTCAGACCTCTTTAAGAAAAAAAATAAAAAATTTATTTATATAATAATTTTTATTATTTTTCATTTGCGAGATTTAATCAATTTTAAGCGGCTTTAATTTTTTATAAAGCATAACAAAAATCAATTCTTTTCAATGGGAAAAATTCAGAATTTTCTAGAATTTTTTTGAGTTTTATTTAATTTTTTTTTTTTAAGCTAGAGAAAATTATTATATTTTACTTTCTCTTACCCTATATATGAAATATATAGAGAGAAAAAGTATTTTGTATTATAGAGCTTAAATATCTAGTCATGGCTTGGGTCCAATGGGGGGGGTTTGAACCCCAAAACCCCCCCCGTGGCTACGCCTATGTATGAAGCACAAGAGTAAAGTGTGCTTCAAACAATTTTGAGGGCAAAACGAGAATATACATTTGAAAGAGCATCTAAAAAATAATTGATTTTTGAATTTTAATCAAAATCGTTAGAGCGAATTTTGAGAAAATCGAAAAAAACTGAAAAAGTACATCAGTAAAGTACTAGTACTCTTTGGCCGATTTTGATTAAAAGCTTATTTTCCGGTCCCGGGGGTGTTTAACTTAAATATAAAATTTCAGCCTCATAGCTCAATTCCTTCATGCTTAAAATTTGACACACACCCACACACCCACCCACCCACCCACCCACACCCACAGACAGACCATGTCGCGAAAACCACTTTTTTGGATTCAGGGGACCTCAAAACGTGAAGATCCATCAAAATCTCGACATCGAATTTTTGACATGAATCCAATACTTTCTCTCTATATATATATTACATATATACATAGGTAAGAGAAAGTAAAAAACAAAAAAAAAATCGTATCATGTAATTAAAACTTAA
The DNA here is from genome assembly GCA_023213315.1 of Euborellia annulipes. NCBI lineage: Eukaryota > Metazoa > Arthropoda > Insecta > Dermaptera > Anisolabididae > Euborellia > Euborellia annulipes. The sequence goes on from JAKCPI010021355.1 coordinate 14,041, forward strand.
TTAATTGTCCAAAAAATATTTATTGTAATAATTTAATATAAAATCTAAGGGCGGTGAAAGGGTAAAAAATAAAAATTAATAAAAAAAAAAAAAAAAAAAGAGTGGTTAAAGGAATAGGGAAAAGAAAAAAAACAACTAATATTAAATACTCAAATGTAAAAATAAAAGATTATCCTCTCTTATTATGAAAATAGTTTATATATACACACTAATAAAAGCATATTTAATTCATTCGACCTCGAAATACTAGAGTCTTCAAGTAAATGTAAAAATGGTTAAAACGTTGCTATACTGCCATGTCAAACGACCTGACGAATTGACATCATTTTTGTATGTATCTTGCTGTTTTTTGTTTTTGTTTTTGTTAACTCTTATGTAAATTAAGATTTATTACAATAAAATTGTTTGACTGATCGTAGGTCCTGATGAAGAGTGCGATCGGCACTCGAAACGTCGACAAAAAATAGATTTTTGTTTTATTTTTTCGCCTTGGCTGCCCTTGCAACGCATCCTCATATCATATTTATTCCGTTTATTTTATTTTTTATTCGAAATTCATATCGAGATCCCCGTTTATTTGCCCGTGCTCGAAGACACATACTCCCTGGCCCCCACTAATTTGTCATTGTTTTTAACAAATTCTTTGTATATAAACATACGGCGAACAACATATCAGACCCCTATGATGGTAACAAAATGGCTCTACCTGAGGGTTAGAATGAGATCTCCCAGGCCTCCTTACTCCTATCCATCCAACAAGCTCCGTATGCGTACTTTTGACCCGATTTCCGTGACCCACCCTGTATATCAATATCATAACTTTTTTTTTTTACTTTCTCTTACCTATGTATATATGTAATATATATATAGAGAGAAAGTATTGGATTCATGTCAAAAATTCGATGTCGAGATTTTGATGGATCTTCACGTTTTGAGGTCCCCTGAATCCAAAAAGTGGTTTTCGCGACATGGTCTGTCTGTCTGTGTGTGGGTGGGTGTGTGTGTGTTCAATTTTAAGCATGAAGGAATTGAGCTAGGAGGATGAAATTTTATATTTAAGTTAAACATCCCCCGGGACCGGAAAAATAAGCTTTTAATGAAAATCGGCCAAAGAGTACTAGTACTTTACTGATGTACTTTTTCAGTTTTTTTCGATTTTCTCAAAATTCGCTCTAACGATTTTGATTAAAATTCAAAAATCAATTATTTTTTAGATGCTCTTTCAAATGTATATTCTCGTTTTGCCCTCAAAATTGTTTGAAGCACACTTTACTCTTGTGCTTCATAGGAAAGATAGGAGAAATGGTTGCCATGGTAACAAAATATAAATATTTTCCCATACTTATAAATTTTACATCTGAATTCAAATATTCCCTACTGCCGGGAACTAAATACATGTCGACACAAAAAATCTGGTGTGACAAGCACAGTACACAACTTTCGATTACCGAAGGTAAGAGAAAGTTGTGTGCTGTGCGCCAGTCACACCAGATTTTTATCTCTGGGTCTATCTATTTCAAGTGATACAACAGGGGTTGTTTGACCATTTTGTAAATAAATAATTTGTTTTTCCTAGATTCCTACATAATTTCTGAATTCAAAAGTGATTTTAAAAATTTTTAATCTCTTTTGTACTTCTACGGCAGCCATTTTTGTTTTGCGAAACGCGCTAATTTTTGGTTGTAGGGTTTGCCTTGTATATCTCGAAAGCGACTGAAGAGAGAGCTCTTCAGTCCAGTTCACAAGCTATCTACTGGCATCCCTTGAAGTTAAGTCATTTCCCATCTCTAACTCCTCCTCCTTTGTTCGTTTATAGCTAGTGAACTAATCCTTATTTCTGGTTCCACCCGGTTCCTTTTATCCAACCTCTTCTATGCTAGGGAGGATATCCTAGTTTCAGAAGGGACTCCCTCAGCAACGACCTTTCGAAGAATGCATCACTGAGAGGGAATCTTCTTTACGTCCCTTCCACAGGACGGGATGTCACAGCAACTCCCTCTCCTCGTAGAGTTGCCTGGGGGCTATTGTGGTGAGATCCTATATTACACCTACTTGAGGATTTGTGTATATTAAATAAATATTTTTTATTTAATGAAAATTTCCGCACGCCAAGGTTTTGAACAGGGATCTTCTTTGTAGAAGCCGACACCTTAGCCCACTACACCAGCGAGCCCCCTCGGTTTTAAGTAAATAAAATGGTTGAAGTCTAAAATATTCTATCTGATAGAAGTTAATATTCTATCTGTTTTTGTCCCTTTTACCGTGACCCACCCTGTATGTATGAAAAAAAAACACATTATTTATTTTCTAAGTTTATACCCCTATTCATTCATCCATACTTTTCATGCAATTTCGCCCTGAAGACGGCTTGAAGTGAGTTTGTATTAATTAATTGAATATAATCCGCCCGTTGAAGGCATGCATGGTTGGTGAAATAAAAAAAAAAAAAAAAATAACTTTGTTGGTTATCTTAATCAGGTGGTGGGCAGCCATTTCTCACTAGTCAACCACAAATGGTTCCCTTGAAAGCCTCTCCTTTACTTGACCTCTTTGTTCTACTTGTTGTTGTTGTTGAGAAAGCTCGTTGGAATGCAGCCCTTGTCTTATATAAGGCGAAGAGGTAACTTGAGGCAGACACTCTTGTTGTTGTTGTTGTTGTTGCTTTAAAACCCCCTCAACCTGAAATTATCTCTTAGGTAGTAGGTGTGACCGGAAAATGGAAGAGCAAACAAGGAGGTCATCTGTCCGTGATTGGCTTTTCTAATTTAACTTTTAATTAATATGCGTTGCTTTTAGTTTTATTGAAATTTCTTCTCTTCTATTTTTGTTCAATTTTAATTGAACAAACTCTCTTGAATGTATAATATAATAATAATAATAAAATCCCTCAAACCAGTATTCTATTTAATTTCCCTGGTATGAGAGAGAGAAAGAAAGTATTGTAAATAGGGTTGCCACTCGTACTTTATAATAAAGTATTGTACGTTATTTCGGATAATTATATTCTATACTTTACGAGAACAATAAAGTATGCAAAAAGAAAGTAAATTGTAACACGTGGTAAAATTGAATCGGTCATTTCAAAAACAACAAATTAGAATTTTTCAGGAATCACTAAAAACAAGGGGGGCTCGCTGGTGTAGTGAGCTAGGGTGTCGGCTTCTGCAAAGAAGATCCCTGTTCAAATCCCTGGCGTGCGGGATTTTTCATTAAATAAAAATATTTATTTAATGTAAACAAATCCTCAAGCAGGCACTGGATTGGAATATTGGATCTCACCACAATCCCTCAGGCGACTCTACGAGGAGAGGGAGTTGCTGTGACATCCCGTCCTGTGGAAGGGACGTAAAGAAGGTTCCCTCTCAGTGATGCATTCTTCGAAAGGAGTCGGTGCTGAGGGAGTCCCTCCTCAAACTAGGACATCCTCCCTAGCATAGAAGAGGTTGGATATAAGGAGCCGGGTGGAACCAGAAACAAGGATTAGTTCGATTTAAACTTTCCTCCCTTGGTTTTTGTTGAAACATTTTTTAAATTAAAAATTAAAAATTAAAAAACTAAAAATTAGATATTTTTTTTAAATTTTTTACTTTTTAAATTTTTATTTTTTTTTTCAATTTTTTTTTTTCTTTTGATAATATCATCTTTTCATTTTTTAAGGTGATAATAAATATTTATTTAAAATTTATATTTTATAATATTAAATAATAAAAAAATAAAAAAAAATATTATTTTTTTTTTTTTTTTTATTTTTAAGGATTAGTTCACTAGCTAGAGACGAAAGCAGGAGGAGGAGTTAGAGATAGGAAATGATTGTAGATTCACGGGGTGCCGGTAGATGGCCGGTTGGGTTTGAGGTGTGTGTCTTCGTACACGAAAGCACCTCGGGTAAATAAACGGGGATCTCGATAGGAATTTCAAATAATAAAATAATCACTAAAAACTGTTTCATACACAAATAAACGAGTTTTAAAGGTTAAAGAAGGTCCCGCCGGGATTTGAGCCACCGATTTGTACTCGGTGTGCCCTTAGCACGGCATTCGGGTATATGAATTCACTCAGAAAGCAATTTTAGTCATCAGGGGAAATGGACAATCACTATGTAACGAGAAAGAATTTTGTGATTATTACGTCATCCCTCTTTAATCTAAATGTAATTGCACTCTTTCTCTCTCATCAGTAGCATGCTTATACTTATTCAATTGCCTACATAACACAAAGGATAGAGTTGTTTTTAAATATGGAATGAGAGATTTGCGTGATTTTTATTTTTTCACCTGCCTCTTAAAAGATTAAACTCACAATATCCCCCCCTTCTTTCTTAAATTGTTTTTCGCGAATACTACCTGTTTAATCGCTTCCAGTTTGCATGCTCAACAATAACAAAAAATTCATTTCTATTTAACGAGCTACTCCTTATTTCTGGTTCTTCCCTGTTCTTTTTATCCAACCTCTTCTATGTTAGGGAGGATGTCCTAGCTTGAAGAGGAACTCCCTCAGCACCGACTCCTTTCGAAGAAAGCTTCACTGAGAGGGAACTTTCTTTATGTCCCTTCCACAGGACGGGATGTCACAGCAACTCCCTCTCCTCGTAGAGTTGCCTGGTGAGATCCAATCCAGTGCCTGCTTGAGGATTTGTTTACATTATATTTATTCAGCACATAATACAAAGAATATACAAAAACATACAAAAATTCGTAATTATTCAGCATAATAATAATTTCTAATACAATATAACACATATGTACTGGATGAGTACCCTTATTGGGTTTGGGCTCACCTCTCGTCCTCCACCCATCGCTTTTACACCATCCTCAGCATCCCCAACAGTCCTTCATCCATTTTTCACCATTCAACAGTCTCCACCAAGTTCCTTGTTGCCCTTCCATCATCCTACCGATCTCCTCGAATTCCCCAAAATAGCCGTCGCTCTCCTCCCTCCTTTTACAGAGTCTGCATATTCTCTTTCTCCATCCACCTCCCCTTCCCATCAGGTTATCACACCTTGCTCAGCCACAATCTTCTGTCCTTCTCCGGTCTCTCCCGGTTCCTCCTTTTTGTTTACATTATATAAATATTTGTATTTATTGAAAAAATCCCTCACGCCCAGGATTTGAACACGGATCTTTTTTTTTGGAATGGGTGCATAAGGTCCGAAGACCTTTAATGACCAGTGGTGACATGCGGCCAGGAAGAAAATAAAAACAAAAGGAGAAGCATAAAGGGGAACTCAACTGCGGGAACTGAGTAGATGCCTGTTGAGGTTAGACTTGAAAGTCTGAAGATTGTAGGTTTTGGGGAAGATAGACGCAGGGAGCTTGTTCCAATCACGGGAGGTCATGGGGACAAAGGAAGATTGGAATTGACTAGTTCTGTTAGTCGTGATCTGAACAGCATAGGGATGCTGGAACGATGCCTCTCTTGTGTTCCGCGTATATGTTGCATTGGGTGGAATAATTGCTTTTAATTCGGCATAACATTGACCATGGTAATACCTGTAGAAGAGAGATAGTGCAGACACGCATCTTCTATGATCTAATTACTGTAGGGATGCGGTGAGGGTAGAATCACCTATTTTTCTGTTTGGATTATACACATAGAAAAAAAATGATTCTGTGTTTAACAAAAGAAAAAAAAAATATGGAATTATTAAAAGCGTCATTATCCATTTGTGCCCCTCACGGTTCCATTTCTAGAAAAGAAACGTGCAAGTACTTAACGTTGGTTCGTTCGTTGCCTACCTATTTCATTTCCTCCTCTCCTTTTGCTTGTTATAATAAATTTCCCTCCCCCCACCCCTATCAAATTAGACGTTATTTGCTCTTTCTTTCTTTCTTCCCTGTTCATTTCACTCATATGTTTGTCTGAAAAGGACATAAATACCGATTGTGTTTTTATGAGCAGCTAGGGGAGGAATTCAACCCCCCGCCCCATTAGTTAAAAAGATTACACTCGTACAAAAAGATGGTGATTAAAAATTTGTGATTTATTCAAGTACCACTCGCATTGTTCATTTAATCCCCTCTTCTTTCGTTCTAATTGCTTTTCTCTTATTAAAAAAAATAAAACTTTTATTATTTGCCCTCCCCCTACCCTCTGTTGGAGTTCGAAAAACATGATTGAGAGTTGTGAGCTTCTTTTACTATACCATCTCTCATTCTGTGACTTTTTTCAGGCAATAATTTAATTGTAAAACAATACACAAAAGTTATGTATATACTGGGTGAATATGGAGAAAGGCCGTCATACAGAAATAAAATGAAATACTTATATATGAATTCCTTGTCAACGTTTCGGGGACACCCATCTTCAGAACAAAGGTTTTAAAAAATTCTTAGCACTGCCTCATTCAGTTGTTAGAATATTCGAATTCATTTGCGTGTAGATATGTTGAGCTGCTGATGGCTGCAAATTATAATTTGAAATTCCTATCGTGATCCACGTTTATTTGCCCGAGGTGCTTACGTGCTCGAAGACACACACACCTTAAACTCAACCGACATCTACCAGCACCCCGAGAAGTTACATCATTTCCTGTCTCTAACTCCTCCTACTGCTTTCGTCCTTAGCTAGTGAACTAATCCTTATTTCTGGTTCCTTTTATCCAAGCTTTTATATGCTAGGGAGGATGTTCTAATTTGAGGAGAGACTCCCTCAGCACCGACTCCTTTCAAGAATGCATCACTGAGAGGGAATCTTCTATAGGTCCCATGTCACAGCAACTCCCTCTCCCCGTAGAGTTGCCTGGGGGCTATTATGAAGAGATACAATATTCCAATCTAGTCCCTGCTTGAGGATTAAAATAAATATT
>JAKCPI010021356.1:0-13183 GCA_023213315.1 Euborellia annulipes
GCCAAAACATCCACAAAATAAATACATATTTCTCAAATTAACATAAACCATACAAAATTAATACTATATAAAAATAGAACGAAAGCAAAATTAATACAATTTTAAAGCAATATGAAAACAATATAAATACAATAAATATTAGGGCAAAACTAGAATCTATGAATACCCTAAATGTAAAAATGTCTAATGGGCTGAGGGCACAATTGCAGAACGGGGAGGCTATGAGGGGGAGAATCTATAGAGGTATTGTTTGCAGATGGTATGATTTATTTTAAGTCTGTTAAAAGAAGTTTTTCGTTTTCTTGTGTTTGAAGTACGTACACTTTACTGATGTAATTCAGATTTTTCAAATTCAATTTCCGGCTCTTCCTTCCCCCATATGGGGATTTGTATGTTAATTTCGATTCAAAAGGGGGTCCCCTTTTGGAACTTTTTAGGCATTTAAAATTTTTTTTTCCAATTCTTATGAAATTTTGTATTTATTTACGATTCTATATTGTGTATAAAATGTCCAAATATGAGATTAAAATTTTGAAAAATAACCATAGTTTATTTCAAGCAGTCAACATTTAAAATGCAAGTTTGAAACTAAGGTGCTATCGGAAACTAAATATATCTCGACACAAAAAATCTGGTGTGACCAGCACGGTGCACAACTTTCTCTTACCGAAGGGTAAGAGAAGGTTGTGTGCTGTGCTTAACTCACACCATATTTTTTATATAATCAAGAACACTCTGAATTTTAATTATAAAAAAAGTTTATGCATGCTAGCTAGTCACATCAATTTATTTTTATAAAGTGTATTGGTATTTTAGGAATTCTTGATTATTTCCTCCCTCCTCGACGACGACGCCGACTGACTGTGAGAGAAATAAAATAAAAATAAAAAAAAGAAGAGGGGGGAGAGAGAGAGTGAATGATTCAATAGGTGTAACCCATTTCTCTGACTGCCAAGAGGGCAAATGGGCTCCAATCAATGCCCCGCATGTGTGGACCCCCATCTCTCCCCTCTCCCTCTCTATATATATTGCTCTCTAAAAATTACCCCATTCATCACGATGGCGTCCTCCCCCGCACAAACACCTTAGAGGGTTCATTTTGTCAACGACAGAAGACAACGACATCCTAAATTCACTCAGGTCCCTTCTCTAAATTGATATCAAACACCAGATTTTCTTTTTCTTCCATTCACAATCCAAATCAATTGACCCCATTTGGAATTTTGTTTAAATTTATATCTAGACGTTTTGTATTTTAACGTGGGGCTCGATGTTGTAGCGGGCTAGGGCGTCGGATTGTGTTCAATTTAAAGCATGAGGGAATTCAGTTACGAGGTAGAAATTTTTATATTTAAGTTAAGTACGGCCCTTAAGCCCAAGAAATGTTTTAAGAAAAAAAAAAATCTTCAATTATAAAATAAATATTGTTCTCAGTTTTGGGCTACGTGTCTATTGATTTTTTACTTTTCCAATGATTAAGTTAAGATTAAAAACGCGATTTTAATACCCTCTTAAATGAATAATTTTCTGAATTTTCAGTTAAACGCCCACGACCCGAAAAAAAAGTTTCACTTTATATCGTGCTTTTTATAAAACCACACACGTCTTTCTTTACTTTCTCTAATATATTTATAGAGAGAAAGTAGTTGATAGGGACTAGTGATGGGACGTTCCACACCCTTGTTCCAAAAAAGATTTTGGTATTGCTTAACAGCCCTTCCCTTTGACAGATTTGATTGCCCATTAATTCTTTTTTAAAGGCTTCCATGTCTATATCATTAACATCAGTTTGTTAATTCAAAACCAAGTGTGAAGTGCGTTAATCTTCATCCCACTTCTCCCTCTCTTTCTTTTTTTTTTATAAAAAATAAACCCATTCCCCTCCTAACAGGTGTGTACAAAAGGTATTTAATGTTTGAATGATAATAAATTATTTTTTTTTTTACTTTCTCGTACCCATGTATATATGTAATTATATATAGAGAGAAAGTATTGGTTTCATGTCAAAAATTCGATGTCGAGATTTTGATGGATCTTCACGTTTTGAGGTCCCCTGAATCCAAAAAAGTGGTTTTCGCGACATGGTCGGGGGGGGGGGGGGGGGGGGGGGGGGGGTGTGTGTGTGTGTGTGTGTGTGTGTGTGTGTGTGTGTGTGTGTGTGTGTGTGTGTGTGTGTGTGTGTGTGTGTGTGTGTGTGTGTGTGTGTGTGTGTGTGTGTGTGTGTGTGTGTTCAATTTTAAGCATGAAGGAATTGAGCTATGAGGCTGAAATTTTATATTTAAGTTAAACACCCCCCGGGACCGACAAAATAAGCTTTTAATCAAAATCGGCCAAAAAGTACTAGTACTTTACTGATGTACTTTTTCAGTTTTTTTTCGATTTTCTCAAAATTCGCTCTAACGATTTTGATTAAAATTCAAAAATCAATTATTTTTTAGATGCTCTTTCAAATGTATATTCTCGTTTTGCCCTCAAAATTGTTTGAAGCACACTTTACTCTTGTGCTTCATAGGAAAGATAGGAGAAATAAATGGTTGCCATGGTAACCGAATTTAAATCTTTTTCTTTTATTAGATTAAAAATCAATTATTATTTAAACGCCCATTTTTTTTTTCGGAGAAAACATATCTCTCTCTCTCACAAAACTATCTTCTCTTCTACGCGTTTTAAATTTTTCTACCTTATCTTCGCATTTGGCCAATGTTAATTTCCTATAGGGATTTGTATGTTAATTTCGATTCAAAAGGGGGTCCCCTTGGAACTTTTTACGCATTTAAAATTTTTTTTTCCAATTCTTATGAAATTTTGTATTTATTTACGAATCTATATTGTGTATAAAATGTCCAAATATGAGATTAAAATTTTGAAAAATAACCATAGTTTATTTGAAGCAATCAACATTTAAAATGCAAGTTTGAAACTAAGGTGCTATCGGAAACTAAATATATGTCGACACAAAAATCTGGTGTGACAAGCACAGAATACAACTTTCTCTTACCGAAGGGTAAGAGAAAGTTGTGTGCTGTGCGCCAGTCACACCAGATTTTTTTTGATTATTACGTTTTCATTAAATGAAATTCAAACTCTCATATATAGTATAAATTCTCTCATCTATATATATCTTTGGATATGAAATTTAATGTTAATTTGAAAAGCAACTAAATAAATGGCGTTGTTAGAGAGAGAGAGATGAGGTTTTAAAGGGCAAGGGTGTGCTGGGGAGGGGGTGGGGGGAGGGGGTGTATTAAATATTGAGATGACTTATTGAGTGAGATGAAAGTCAACAACATCATGTTATAGGAATCAAAGCAAGCAAGCAACTCGACGAGTTTTAGCCCCCAAGGGCTGACTGACTGACTAAACTAACTCTAGGGGGGGGGTGGCAATTTGAAACACGGCGTTTCGGATTTTCAGGCTTCATCAAAGCTCACTCACTCACTCTATTGAACCCCCCCCCCCCCTCCTTCTTAACCCAATTATAGAATTTAATTACCAGAGAGAAACTTAGTTTCTTGACTTCTTGCTTCAACAGCCTCTCTCTCTCTCTATTAACGCTTTTTATGAATAGAAGATTGGGAATTGAAAATAAAAAGCAATCAACGCTAAAGTCTTATTAAATATTAACATTTCAAATGGAATGGGAGTTATTAAAAAAAAAAAAAAATGTGGCAAATAAGTTGCTAAACTTAAGGTATTAGGAACAGTGCGGGATCATGGCAAAAAAATCGGGCGTGACTGGTCGCACAGCACACAACTTTCTCTTATATTATAATAATTGAAAGTTGTGTCACGCCAGATTTATATTTATGTCTTCTTTTATTTCATTTATTTTTAAAAATGATACATTTTTAGTTTTGAAAAATAAAATCTTCTAAATTAAAAAATTAAAAGTAAGAAATTCATTTTTTTTTTCCAAAATATTGTTACATATGAGGCCACGAAATTATCAAAAGAGGAATTGCACGAGGACAAAAAGCAAACTATTTATTTGAAAACTCAAAACAGTTTTACAAAACAAAAATTATATATAAACAATATGTCCTATGACAACAGGGTTGCCATATCGACAATTTCGCCCCTTGACTTCGTAACACTACCCCCTTCTTAAGGCAGTTCATCCTGAACTGACTAAGTAAATCTACCAAGGCGGTCCAGGACCTTCCCATAGGCTTAGTATATTTGGAGATTTCCCTATCATACGTCCAGGATTTTTAACGAAAACTTGATCTTCTCTAAAGCCAGATTTTATATTCTTCTTCATCATCTCCTCAGCAGTGGTTTTCATTACAAAAGATGAGATTGTAGCGGTCCTGGTTAACTTCTTATTCATAGCCGATGTCATTATGACCATATCCACCATCACGTCTGTTCCAGTCGACGCCGCCATTCAAGCATGAAGGAATTAAACTGGGAGGTTGAAATTTTATATTTAAAAATATATTTATATTTAGAAGCCCCCCCTGGGACGTGACACGAAGTTTTTAAAAAAATCGGCCAAAGAGTACTAGTACTTTACTGATGTAGTTTTTCAATTTTTTCGATTTTCTTAAAATATGCTCCAAAGATTTTGATTAAAATTCAATAAATCAATTATTTTTTAGTTGCTCTTTAAAATGTATATTCTCATTTTGACATTGAAACATTCTGAAGAGACCACTTTATTTTTGTACTTCATAGGAAAGATAAGAGAAATGGTAACAAAATATAAATAAACAAATAGTTTGTAAATTTTTCAAATTCAAATGTATCCGTACTTTCGGAAACTAAATATATCTTGACACAAAAAATCGGGTGTGACAAGCACAGAACACAACTTTCGATTACAAAAGGTAAGAGCCAAGACAAAAAATCTGGCGCGCCTAGTGAAACCAGATTTTTTATTATTTGAGAAAATGCACTCTAATTACCAGTATAAACTTGTTTTGTTTTTGTGTATAAACCGAAAATGAAATGTTTCATGCTGATTACACTTTTGCCATAAGGCCATAGCACAGTGGTAGAGTTCTTGCCTCTGGTCGAGAGTTTAAACTTAGCGAGATCGCAAATACAAAGAGCAAAGCGGGCATTTCTTTCTCTTAAAAAAAAAAAAAAAAAAAAAAACATCCGCCAAGCCAAATCGAAATATGATGAAGGATTTTTTTTTTTGCATATATTATATTTGTGCTAACATAGCATGAAGGGAGAGAATGTAAATACGGGAAAAAAAAGTCAGTGGCATATCTCTCTCTCTTATGTTCGAGACAAACAAAAGGAGAAGAGACGAATAGCAGCAGCACGTGCCCCATCACAAGAAAAAATAAAAAAAATAAAAATAAACAAAACCAACCAATGATCAAAGAGTGAGAGGGATTATCTCTCTCTCTTTCGTCTTATAAAAAAAAATCATTATTTTTTTTATTTAAATTATAGGTTAGCTTTGCACTCACCCAGGATTGTAGATTTAGCAAATGGTGTGTTTTTTGTAAGAACTCAACAATAGGGTGGATCGAAAAAAAGTCTTAAATTCGGAGTTGCTATAGTGCGGAAAAATTGAGGTTAGTAAATACCCTGTACAAGAAAAAAAAAAAATAAAAAATTGAAATCGGACTTCATCTTCCGATCGCGCAATCGTCCGAAAGTTTCATAAAATTAGTGAAAATCTTAATTTTTTTTTTTAATTTTATCTTCTACTTAAAACACTGCAGGTGTCGGACAATCGGGAATCGTCATTAAAAATGAGGTGGACAAGGGTGGCTCGATGAAAACTGGCATAGCTAGTACATCTCCTGATAACCACGGGAAGGCTATTCAAAATCCTGCTGGCTTGTCCCAGATCTGTGAATAGGGCATGAGAGGGTATGAGCCCTTTCTGACGGTCCCGGTGTGAGAGAATTAAAAGATACCGCGGAAGTGCCGTTCTGATAATTTAGAAAATAAATAGGCCTATATAATAAGTCCAGGGGCCCTGGAGCCCCCCTCCAGCTGGCTCGGGCCCGTCTGCGGCGGACAATCGCCCTTTCTTAATTATGAGAATTTTTTTTTTTTTTTTAAACACTCACACTTTTTCCATTCACACTCACACACACATACGCATAGTCTTTTCGGCAACTCAGGCCCTTTAAGACTTTGACGATAACCGCTATTATTTTTTTATAATATCTATTGGGGGTCCAGGCATTTCTATTTAAGCCATTTGGTATCCAAATGGCTTAAATAAATTCATCGGACTGTCTGGGGTCCGAACCCGCGACGTTCGGTATAGTAGATAGACACGCTACCAACTACACCAAGCCCGGGGGCTGAAAAATAATTATCATTATTATATTCTAATCCAGTACCTACTTGAGGATTTGTTTACATAGAATACACAAATGAAAAGAATCATACTTATATATAAAGCCCTTAAGCTGGTGTCAGATGTGTGAATGCACCAATCAGACCTCAGCGATGCCTCAGGGACAGCGCTGATTGGCGAAATTCAGAGAGGGCGGGGCGGAGTCGGAGAGGCAAATTCAAAATTTTTAACTACTAAACGCGTACGAGACGCCGCCAAGTTGATTATGGCGCTTGTACATAACTTGTACATAAATATTTCTCTATACATTTCCTATTGGAGAAATCGTAACTTTAAGAATTAATAACTCAAAAATTTGTAGAAATTTCGGGATGAAAATAATTTTTCTGTAATACCTAGATGGTCCTCTTTATGCATATAAAATTTTATTTCAAAATTCCAACGGGAAGTTGCCTACATAGAGCGTAGCAGACAGACAGACGGACAATAACGAATTTTATATATTTATATAGATAATATTTTAAACAATTTTTATCGGATATATTCGTTTTCTTTTCTCCCGACTTCGAACTTGTTTTAATTCTTTATTCGGGATTTATTTATTAGTATTTTGGAAATTTTCTTTGAAAAAAAAAACAAAAAATTCAATAATGAAGAAATATATATTTTTGTCGACGCACACAAATATTTACTATTTATATAGATATATAATCAACTGTATTAACGGATGTCAATCAATAAAAAAAATACTCGCTGATTTGCCTTTATTTATTTATTTATTTATTTATTTATTTGTGGCGTTTTTATTCGTGATTGCTGATGAATGAAAATGAATCTACCGAGTCAAATAATAAATATTTAAACAAATGTGAAAATAATCTGGTGTGGATGTCAACTGTCCCTTAAGTATCAATCACACCAGATTTTGACTTTCCCTTCAATAAATTATATGTAATAGAATATAAGGGGAGAGTATTAGGATTGTAAAATATCTAACTCCCCAATTCTTTTATAAATCTTTACGTTTCGGGTCATAACGACCCCAGAAATGCAATTTTTAATGTATCTACGTATGTGATGTGCTTTTTTTGCTTATATCTCTGAAACTAATTTATTTATTTATTTATTTATTTATTTATTTATTTACAGAAGTAATCTGGCCATTAATCTGGCCATTTCACAGGAAATTAATCCTAATGAAGAAATGGCTCTGAATAAAAAAATACAAAAAATTATTTTTAGTTTAAATTAATATAAGAGTCTTTTACAGTAAATGAATCTTTTACAGTATAGATAGACGCATAATATGGAAAAAGAAAGTAAAAAACATTAACGAAGATAAAAACAAATAATAATACAAAAATGTTGTTCAATACACAAAATCATCGTATTAGGATGAGGTTTAGCAAATTTGTAGTGCTAAGTGCTAAGTGAGCCTATTAAAACTAGAAGTAAATCGGACCAGCCTCTAGAACTGGAGCAAATATTTCATGACAATCCGTTCAGTAGTTGAGAAGTTATTCGTAAAAAATAAAAATAAAAATTTCATTTCAAAATTTCAAGCTCCTTTATTTCAAAGAATATATCGAGATTTTAATCAAAATCGTTGGAGCGAATTTTGAGAAAATCGAAAATAAAACTGAAAAAGTACATTAGTAAAGTATTAGAACTCTTTGGCCGATTTTGTTCAAAAGCTTCGTGTCACGTACCATAGGGATCTCTAACCTAAATATAAAATAATAATTTGAAGAGAAGTTGCTGTTGATGTTATGGAATGGAAAAGAGCAAGTACAGGTGAAGCAAATATTTTTGTTATTATTTGCTGCACTTGTACTTGCTCTTATCCATTCCTTAAATATAAAATTTCAACCGCCTAGCTCAATTCCTTCATGCTTTATATTGAACCCAGACAACCACCCACAGACAGACCATGTCGCGAAAACCATTTTTTGGATTCAGGGGACCTCAAAACGTGAAGATCCATCAAAATCTCGACATCGAATTTTTTGACATGAATCCAATACTTTCTCTCTCTATATATTAACACATATATAGAGGTAAGAGAAAGTAAAAATAGCCAACGAGGTCGCAAAATTTTCGTCCTATATAACTATTTAATTAAGAGCGTTCGTTGTTCGTTGCCTATTTTGTTTAATAAGATAAGAGTTTGTAATTAGAAATTCAATGAATTGATTTTTTTTTTAACTATTTTCGGCTTCATAGACTATTTAGGGGTTATTTATTTATTATATAAACGAATTGAATTGTTAGAGCGCAAATGTAGGTATGTGTGCTGATAATTAATTTTAATATACGTATAGGGAGGATTGAATTTTTTTTTCTTTTTTTATAAAAAAAAAAAAATCTTAATTTAATATCAACATAAAGAAGAGAGATAGAGAGAGAGACGTCAAAAGGCGTCAAAGACATGAAAGAGAACTGCTGCCTAAAGTGGCTCAGTTTTCCCAGAAGAGAGTGTATTATATTTATATTTTTAATTAACGATCCCTCTCTGCTTTTTTTCATTACCTATATTAGGTAATGAAAGAAAAAAATTATTTTAATGAATTACCTAAACTGTGCTTATAGCAAAGTGTCTATCTGTCTGTCAGTTAGGGGAATTTTATTAACTAAGCCGCGGCTTTGCTCCCCTGGACCGCCTCAGCTGGCTCGGGCCCGCCTGCGGCGGACCCTCGCTTCTTTTTTTTTTTATTCCCCCCCCCCCGCTCCGGTGCACAATTCAGTTATAATTTCATCACAAATCAAATTAATATCCCGGGGGCCTCCCGGGGACGTTCTACCCGCTGATTTCTGGGCCCCACCTCCCCCCGCTTTCCCCCATCTTTTCTTCTTAATTGTGAAAAGAAAATTATTATTATTCCATTCCAATTCAGTGCCTGCTTGAGGATTTGTTTACATTCATAGAATACACAAATGAAAAGAATACATAAGTATTTCTCTATATACCATTTCCTATGGGAGAAATCGTAACTTTAAAGAATTAATAACTCAAAAAGTTATAGGAATTTCGGGATGAAAATAATTTTTCTGTAATCCCTAGAAGGTCCTCTTTTATGCATATAAAATTTCATTTTAAAATTCCAACGGGAAGTTGCCTAAATAGAGCGTGGGACAGACAGACGGACATTAGCGAATTATATATATAGATATATATATATATATATTCTTTGAAATTTTGAATACATTATCTTTAAAGAACAAACTATATTTTGAGGGAAGTAATTAAGCATTTCATTAACGAATAGTTGATTGTAAATTTTATTATTAAAATTGTCACCAGGATCCCCGTTTGTTTACCCTAGGTGCTTTCGTGCATGAAGACACATAACTCAAACCCAGGCTGTAGCCATCTACCGGCACCCCGTGAAGTTACATTATTTCCTATCTCAAACTCCTCCTCATGCGTTCATTTCTAGCTATGAATATATACGTTTTGTGATTCCCTGAATTCAAAAAAGTGGTTTTCGCGACATGGTCTATCTGTCTGTCTGTGTGTCTGTAGGTTCAATTTAAAGCATGAAGGAATTGAGCTAGGAAGTTTTATATTCAAGTTAGTCACCCCCATAAGGCTTGAAAATAATCTTTTAAACAAAATCGTCTAAAAAGTGTTAGTACTTTAAAAATGCACTTTTTCAGTTTTTTTCGATTTTCTCAAAACTCCCTTTAACGATTGTGATTAAAATTCAAAAAATCAATTATTTTTTTACATTCTCTTTAAAATCTATATTCTCATTTCGCCCTGAAAAAGAAGAACTGTTTGAAGAACACTTTACTCTTGTATCTCATAGGAAAGCGAAGAAATGGTTGCCATTGTAACAAAATATAAATATTTTCCCCGGTTTATAAATTTTATATCTTGAATTTTAATATATCGTCGGACACTAAATATATCTCGTTACAAAAAAAATCTGGTGTGACAAGCACAGGACACAAGTTTCGATTACCTAAGGTAAGAGAAAGTTGTGTACTGTGCGACCAGTCACACCAGATTTTTACTTTTAAAATGCAAATGGCAAAGTTTGTAACTAAGGTGCTATGGGAAATTAAATATATCTCGATACAAAAAAAAAAAAAAATCAACACAACTTTCTTTTCTTTTTACCGAAATTTGTGTGTGTGCGTTAATCACACCATATTTTTAAGAACCGCCTCCATGCACGCGCCACCCCCTCCACTCCTCTCTGTCATTTCCCCTCCTGTGAGGAGAAAGGGAAGGCGTCCTCTCTAGCATCAGTTGGCTTCTCCCGCGCCATCCGTTTACTAATCATTCGCGTGTTCTATTACAAAAGTTCTTTTTATTTATTTTTTGTGACTCTCAGTGCTTATCAGTGTTTTAATTAGTGCTCTTGGATTATGGAAAATGATTTTTCGTCAATTTTTGTCGTCTGGCTTTCACACAGCGAGGTTAGAACATCATTTATAATATTTCGATTGATTCTCTCTCTCTCTCTTTCCCTATTAATTATTACGTGAAATTGTCTATCATAAAACTTTCTACCATCTGACTTTATATTTAATGAATATCCTATTTCTTATTATTTATTATATACATGTCTTAAATCATTTTATTGATATTATCAATTATTAATAGATTTTCTAAGAATCGCCATTAAACTTGAATTGCATAAGAGAATCAAAGCATACAACAAAAGTTCTTTAGTTCGAATTCTCCCCGCTTGGTGTGCTGAGATCTTATCAAAGTGTCTTTAACTATATGGACCCTTTTACGCATTAGTGTGTCAAGCGCCAAAAAAAATTAAAAATTGAGTTAAGCACGGAATATTGTTTCAAATGCTATAATTAATACTATTTTTTATGAAATATGTCCTTAAAAAAATTTATATTTAATGTTACTTGCACAATTGACAAAAAAAAATTATATAGAATTCAATGAAAACAAAAAACTTTAATGTTAATTTTCTCAAAACTCGGTAGATGGCGCTTGACACACTAATGCGTAACAGGGTCCATATATCATTTTTTTTGTCAATTGTGCAAGTAACATTAAATATAAATTTTTTTAGGACATACAGTAGAGTCCCGATAATCCGAACCTCGCTAATCCGAACTTCCGGTTTAATCCGAACTCTTTTTGCGTACGATTTTTTTTTTTTTTTTTAGAGGAATATAAATGAAAATTAGACATTAAAGGAACTTTATTTTATTATTATAATGAAATATTTATTTAAGTTTAATATCACCGACAAGTTTCACGGTTTACAACGTTATAAATGCGACTTTATTATCAAAATTAACTAATTCAAGCTTACAATTCCGGTTAATCCGAACTTCCCGATAATCCGAACGACCCTCGGTCCCAATTAGTTCGGATTAACGGGACTCTAATGTATTTCATAAAAAAATACTATTAATTAAAGCATTTGAAACAATATTCCCGTGCTTAACTCAATTTTTAATTTTTTTGGCGCTTGACACCCTAATGTTTTCCAAACTGTTAGGCGCGGACTATTCTAAGGGGAGGCGCGAATATTATCCACATTGAGCGATTTTCCAAATGATTGCTAGTTTTATAAATAGGAATAAATTAAAAAAAAAATATGTTTATATAAATTTATTATGAGGTATATCTTTTGTTGCTCCAAATGGCTTAAATAAGAATGCCTTGACCCCAATATGTAGGCTATAATAATCAATAACGGATATCGTCTAAAGTCTTAAATGGCCTAAGTTGCCGAAAAGACTGTGTGAATGCGAAAAAAGTGTGAATGTTTAAAAAAAAAAAAATCTTTGTTGCTGGAAGTGTTTATTAAAGCCGAGTCAAAAAAAAAAAAAAATTCCAAGACATGCAGGCAAAATTATTTCTTTTATTGTGACGTTTCGGCCACTTGTCTGAGCCATCTTCATCAGCCGGAGACGAGAATAAATGAAATTTTAATTTTGAATGAAAATTAAAATTTTGTTTATTTTTGCCTCCGGCTTTGAAGATGGCCTAGAACAGTGGCCGAAACGTCGAAGCCTGGAACGGCACAATAAAAGAAATAATTTTGACTGCATATGTCTTGGAATTTTTTTTTTGACTTTGCCTTAACATAAATGTTTGTTTTTGTATTAGGCTATTTTACAAAATGGAGGGGGGGGAGGCGTCCATATGATTAAATATTTTTAAGGGAGGCGTTGTAACAAGTTTGGAAACGACTGCACTAATGCGTAACAGGTTTCATATATTTTTTTTTTTTAAACATTCACACTTTTTTCTCATTCACACTCACACTCACACACACATTCACACAGTCTTTTCGGCAACTCAGGCCATATAAGACATTTACGATAACCGTTATTTATGAATTTATCTATTTTGGGGTCAAGGCATTCTTATTTAAGCCATTTGGTATCCAATTGGCTTAAATAAAATCATCGGAC
The DNA here is from genome assembly GCA_023213315.1 of Euborellia annulipes. Lineage (NCBI taxonomy): Eukaryota > Metazoa > Arthropoda > Insecta > Dermaptera > Anisolabididae > Euborellia > Euborellia annulipes. The sequence goes on from JAKCPI010021356.1 coordinate 12,677, forward strand.
TGCCTGGGGTCCGAACCCGCGACGTTTGGTATACGAGGTTAGCACGCTAACCTCTACGCCATGCCCCGAGGGCAGGTTTCATATATGAAATATATAGAGGTAAGAGAAAGTAAAAACATTCAAATAACAATGAAAAAGTGAAATTGCCTCGTTCTTTTTCTGATTGTAGATTTATTAAACCATTTGTTGATTCTCTTAGTCTTTAATAACAACATCAATCTTTTTATTGCGTTATTTATTAAAAAAATAAAAAAATAAAATAGCTTTTTAATGAGAATCTCACGTAGGAATTTTTTTTACAATATGCAAAATGATTCGTTTAATATTAATAGTTCTCTCTATCTCTTTTGGTAACATCTTGGTGGATGTACGACGTCTAATGGACTCTTATTCAAAGAACAAAGCGAGTAACGATGAAGTCTCTCCCCTCCCCCCCCCCCCCTCTCTCACTCCCCCTTCACCATCAAATGCATCTGTGCGCGCCCATCATTCGCTCTCTTTGCTAAA
>JAKCPI010021357.1:0-27761 GCA_023213315.1 Euborellia annulipes
CAGATCAAACATATATAAAGATGGGACACCTCCACGTTAGAAATCCTGTGTGACTTTAACTCCATCTATGAACCTTTTCCCAACTAAACAGTACGAGGGGAAGAAAAAAAAAAATTTGATTCCTGCGAGGTTTGAACTTGAGCCATTCGTTACCTCAGCATATGTCAAATTTCAACTTTGGGTGACGCCTTAACCACCTCGTACACATTTGCTGTTGAGAATTCTTCTCTTTTTTATGTTACTTAACTAGCATATGATACCATTAATTTTTTTTTCAATTAAAGGTCTTTTACCATAATCCTGATACAATTTATATTGATTTAATTAAATATTATATTTTAATAATATATCTTATGTTATTTATTTAATGATTTACATTTTGCACAGTGGAGCCATCTGATATCATTTTGCACAGCGCGAAAAATTTAGCTTGTTCAAATAATATTTCTATCAGTATTTTCTCCAAAACAAAAATAAAATCTCTATAGTCTATGGCAAATGACTAGGCAATAATGGCAAGAAGTTCTTACCCTTTGACAATTTATATTTTTATTTTTTTTAAAGAAAATTATATATGATCAATTATAATTGACCACCCTCCTTTTACTAATTTTTTGCATTTATTCCAGTTTGTATGCCATTAGGTCATGCTCTTATTTATATTGTTGCTTACCATTATTAAAACCCAAGATATAAAAAATCATGATTTTTCTAAATAATCTGCGATGCGGGTCAAGGATTAGCGGATTAATTAATTAATTGTGCTTACCATTATGAAGAGAAATAAATAGCTTGACTAAAATGACTATAAATAGACTTGAGAAATAAAAAAATAGCGTTAAAAATATGTTAAATCTGTCTTAACAAATTTTATTTTAATTTTGTTCTGTGTAGGTTCACAAATGATTTCAAATATTAGTTTAGTATAGCGAGCGAACGACCTGACACCTTATGGAGTAAAAATCAAACATAAATCTAATGATACCTTAGAGCTATCTAGCGTTAGAATATGAAAATAAAAACCAGGACAGCAGAGCCATCTTAAGAAATGGGAATGCAAAACTCGCATAAGAATTCCCCATAGAGCTGTCCCCCCCCTGGCCTATGCCAAGCCGATGACAAGTGTTACCGTAGAGCGCAATTTCTCATGTTTAAAACGCATAAAAAATTATTTAAGAAACTCATTGTCGCAGGAAAGGTTGTCTTCTCTTTCGTTGTTATCAATAGAAAAAGATTTATTAGTTCAAATTTCGAAACAAGATAACTTCACAGATCAAATTATTGAATTATTTTCTAAATTAAAAGATAGGCGAATAGATTTAATTTACAAAAATAAATAAATACGCCTTTCTTCTTTCTTTTTTTCTATTTTTCGTAAGTAATATATATATATATTTGTCGCCTACCCAGTGGTCTCGGTCACGAGCCGCCACTGCCTTGTATATAAATAATGATAATTGATTAAAAATATTAAAAAACTATCTATTATTCAAAAAATTTCTCTTAGGACTATAAATATTTAATTATTTTTTTATATTAAAAAACGTCAATTTAATAACATATAAAAAAAGTTTAGGATTATTTTTAAAAATCGGAAATAAAATGAGACTTTGGGAGGAAAATTTATAATGACAAACAGTAAATCATGTATGTATCGTATAGAAAGAGACAGGGATGTATATAAGGGCCCTGGCCCCCTCGCCCCCCCCCCGAAATTTTTCAAATCTATATACATACTAGGTATATACCGGTATATGGCCAATATCTATATTTTTGTTTTAAAAAGTGCGTTGCATAAATAAAAGTAATAACAAAATGAAATATATTAATATAACATATAAGCCCGTGACCCTTGGCTCCGAGAGAAGACATTAGCTTCTCATGCCTAGGGTCCCGGGCTCGCTTCGCGTCCCAAGCGAGAGAAATTTATTTAATTTGAATTGGCTACCAATCATTTGAAATAAATAGGGATGGGGTCTAAATGGCCTTAGATACAGAAGAAGACCTTAAATAAAAGAGATGAAGAAATAAAGTGGCTGTTATATTATTAAACAATAAGAGGATAAAGGAGCAAGCAGCCAGGTAGTTAGTCTCCAGAAATGAAACTCTCTGTTGAGAAAACAGTTTCGGTTTTAATGAAATATAACCATCATCAGTGTGAGCTCAAATGACAAACCATTGAGTCATATCAAATCAAAACAATTTTGTATCTCAAACTTTGCGCATCATATTAGGTGATTGCATTGCATTGCTTTGTATTTTATACAAATAATTTATGTATAATACACATCTAGTGACAACTCAGCAATATGACTCAATGCATTGTCATTTGAGCTCACACTCTCGACAAGTGTACTGATGATGGTTAAATTTCATTAAAATCGAAACTGTTTCCTCAACCGAGAATTTCATTTCGTGGAGACTAACTACCTGGCTGCTTGCTCCTTTATCCTCTTATTGTTGGACCTTAAATAAATTAAAAAAAAAAAAAAAATATAACATATAAGCATTTTTTTAAATAAAACTTTTGTCTTTGAGAGGGCCCAGGACCCTGGGAGAACGGGGTACAAGGAAACGTGAAATCCCATCTAAAATTCGGGGACCCCGGTGGGGTGTACCATTTGCCCCAGTCAAGCCACGCCCGAGATAATGTCATATGATGAAAATATTAAAATGATTTTTTAAATAAAGACCACTTTGGAGAAATAAAGAGAAAAAGGATCATATAGGTTGTGAAGAGTTTAAATTTAAACGCATAAAAACTTAATAAATAATTGATAACTAAATAAAATAGAAAATTAGCATGCACAAAAACAGAATATTCAGAAGATAGAGATGCTTCTTCAATCTCAAAACCAACATAGAAGAAGGATGGATGAAGAAGTATCAAAAAGAAAATAAATAAAATATAAATTAAAAATACTAAATATAAATTAAAAGTAAAAAGGGAAAATTCACTTAATATTTGTTATTTTCCCTTCTCAAAAATTACCAGAGATATGTTAGAAATTATAATACCAACCTGGGTATATTTATTAAGATGTCGCCTAGTCGCTTCATTATCTAAGCAACGAAATCGCTGTTGTAATGAATTCGTTTGGAGCAAAACGGTAGGCGAGGGATCCAGACAGAGAGGTTCAGCTGTAGCATGGATCAATTCCTTCTCGAGCGCGACCCTTTCATCCGGCGTCCATCTTTTGTCCGAAGTTAGAGCATCAACATCCGCAATAATACTCTGAAAAAATTATTATTTTAAATAATAATTCAATTTGATTGAATCAAATCGTTACGAAAAAAAAAGTTACCTGAGTCGTTGGCCTAAGTAGAATATATCGTACAGTATAGATTTGTGAAGTTGATGCATGACTATCCGCTGATGATGGTGAACCGGGTGATCCACTAAGTCCATGATTTCCTCGAAAGTCACGTATTTCAGCTATAACACAACCACTATAAAAAAGATGCGATTGTTGCTGATCGAGATATTGAGCGAGGATCGGTGGCAAATCTCCATCTTCAATTTGAGATAGGAAATTGCCAAAACCATAGGGCCAACGTGGAGATTCGACTAGGATGGTCGCGTCCGAGGCCGCCACCAAATCACTTTCACCCGTTAAGCCCGTTGTGATTGCTGCAAAAATTTAAAAATCATTAAATTAAAAATAAATTTAAATTGATCATCTATTTATTTAATTATTAAATTACCTGGTTTATCAACTCTATATCGTATTGAAAATCCTTTGGAATAGAGATTTATTATTAATGTGTTGAGTTTTTCACGAATCACTAATTTTTCCAGAAGATAACAAGTTTTTATAGGAATCTAGAAAAAAACAATCAACATTAATTATATACTGTATTTATTGTAATTTATCACGAATGTATTTATTAAAGCTTTTGTGGTTTGTATTATTATTATTATTATGGGAGTTTTTAATTATAGACCACATTTTGTATTAATTATTTAAAAACCCTGGCCTTGCGACGCTCTACTATAAGAAATTAATGAAATACAGTACAGTGAGGGACATGACAATATTAAGTCCCACCCATGCGTTTTCTACTTGTGATTATTTCATTGTTTTTACAAAAAATATACCGGTATATATTTTTTAATCGAAACTTTCATGGTTCAAACCTAGATAATTTCCCAATAAAGATTTTAATTTTATTTTATAAAAACAATGAAATAATCAAAAGTAGAAAACGCATGGGTGGGACTTAATATTGTCCCTCACTGTACATTCATCTACATTGATTTGAAGAAACGGTTTAGGCGGCAGACTGACTTGACAGGCCCCGGGGCCACTTGATAATACGAGGGGGGGGGGGGGGCACCCTTGAAGTTTTTTTAGTATGTAAAAGGCTATTGTGGCTTTCATGCCAAAAATTTTTTACACAATTTTTGAAACAGTTATACATAGCTTGCAATATTTATTTAAATAAAAAAGTTATTTACAAATTTTTCAAAATTTCCTAAAAGGTCAGACCCTGGACGACTTCCGGGGGGGTCTGGGGTATGGAAAGTTTTTTGAAAATTAGACATTGAAATCTGCGTTTTTAGTTATCCTGAGACATGAAAAATATTAGCAAACTTGCTTTGGGCTTAAAGGGCCCATGACCCTTCAAGAAAATGATTTTTTTTTAATTGAAATTTTAACCATGAAAATTATTTTCTATTAGAATTTTAAGGTTGGAGCGCAAAGGGCCCGGGGATATAGCACCCCCCCCCCCCCCTCCCCCTGTCTGCGGCCCTGTTGCTGCTCAACAATTCTAAGAATTTAAGTTGAAGAGAAGTTGCTGTTGATGATATGGAAAAGAGCAAGTACAGGTGCAGCAAATAAAGAGAGTCTTTGGATGCCACATGCCGAAAGGGAGACGTTTCGGACAAAATTTTATTTGTCCATCCTCAATCCTTGTAGGCTTATAAACTAATTAGGCACAAAGTTGTCATTGTTGTTGTGGCACGAATTTGTGCACATGTATATTTTTTTATAAAAATATCAAAAATACTCGGCGAGTGTCAATGTTTCGTGAGAGTCTATAAGATAAGGATATCCTATACTCTCACGAAAACACACTCGCCTGTTTTTATAAAAAAATATACATGTGCACAAATTCGTGCCACAACAACAATGACAACTTTGTGCCTAATTAGTTTATAAGCCTACAAGGATTGTGGATGGACAAATAAAATTTTGTCCGAAACGTCTCCCTTTCGGCATGTGGCATCCAAAGGTTCTCTTTATTTGCTGCACCTGTACTTGCTCTTTTCCATTCCAATTCTAAAAATTTATGTTCTATTGAATTAAATCATAAATTGAGCAGTGGAATACATAATCAGAGCACAGAGTAAATCATTCTTTCAATTTAAAATGTACTGACATTATGGCCAAAGTTTTTTTTACTCGTGCTGTGCTATCTTTATTATAATAATTTCTCAATTTATCACCTGCTAGCTTTATATCTCTCTTTTCAGTCATTAGTGTCAGACCTGACAAGTTGTGGTTGACGCTGAAGAGTAACTTTCATGGGAAAAATACTGAGGAAAGTTCCCGCTTCCTTCCTCAAGAGAGGGCATCTCAAATACAGTAGAGTTGGATACGGGGGGGGGGGGGGGGGGGGGGGGGGGGGGGGTTTTTTGTCATTAGGGAGATTTGAACTTGAGTTGTCTTCAACTAAGGATTATAAGCCTAACTGCTTTTTTCCTTAGGCTAACTTTATATATACATATTTATTTTCATACATATATTATACTCGAATGTTCATTAAACATCTGAAGGCTTTGAATCTTTTGGCTTGGAAATCAATTACCATTTTTAAATGGATAGAGAGGTATCAGTGAAATTTTATTGGATTTAGAATTGTATTACCAAATATCCATCTCTTGGTAAATAACACAATGGCTAGAAATGTGTGACGATTTGCAACGATTTGTACTGCAGATGATTCCATCACGCTGGGATCGAAATATTTTACAAATTGACGGATAATACGCAAATTATTTTTCTGGCCGAATATTGTTTGAGATTTCAAATCAGAGACAGAAAGTAAGATTTTATAAAAATCTTTCGAAAGAAGCTCAAATCTCTGCCTCATTGGTCGCCAGCACTCCATTCAGATCTCTTTCTTTTTTCTGTTAGAACCCATTTCACGAGCTTTTGAAGGTTTCTGACTTATTCCACTCTAATGGGTTGCCCATAGCTTGCTAGTTGCCTTCTTTCTCTTTTTCAATATAGGCTGAGGCACATTAATTCTCTCTCTTGTGTTGGTATTTCTGACCCTGAATCTCCGTCTGACTCTCACTTACAGAGGAAATATGGATTAATAAAATAAAAAACGAGTTCATGTAAATTTCGAGAAGAAAAAAGTGTGATTTTTTTTACCCAAGGAGGACTGGCAATGTTGAATTTATGCAGGAATAAAGTTTCAGCCTCTGCAATATCAAATCCATAACTAATAAGTCTATTCCATTGCTTAATATACAGTATATACATTAGAGTCCTGTATGGAAACGGACGGCCCTGTACGGGCGGATACAAATGAAATCGGACGGGTCGGACTGATATATAAAAAAGTGAAGTAAATTCTTCCATTTCCTCCAGTTTTTGCCAACCTATTTCACTGATTCCAATCAATATTTAGGAAAAGTACAAAATCAAATCAAAAGTGATCTAAATTTGTGCAACAATAAACGAACAATTAGGAATTTTTAAGGTAAAAAGGAATTTAATCATATTTGCAATCAAAAAAGTTGTTTTATTTATTTATTTGTATTAAAGGTCTCGTCAACTAGCGATCATTAGAGTCTCGCTTGAAGAATTTTTATTATATATACAATCGTTTTTGGTTTAATTCTTAATTTCATCTTTATCAACCATTTCATTCATACAACTTTCATCAGACGTCAGGTCGAGAATGGTAAAACTGTTTCTCTGTCGAATGTATATATATGGTATATATATATTCTGGAGGGTTATGTGATTGGGTGTATGTGAAGATACAATTTCTCTAGTTAGATCGAGTTGGTTGATGAGATTTCAGTCTCCTTTTTGAGTCATTTTCAACGGATGGTTGGAAAGGGATGGTCGTGATGGTGAATGATAAACCGAAGTCAACCCAAACAGAACACAATCTCTACTACACAACCAACCACTTCCTAGATCTTAAAGGCAAATCCAAATCTCTGAGACATTCATTCATTGAACAAATTTGGATGCCTGCAAAGCTGCGACCATCAAAACAAACCAACTCCACCTTCATTATTAATTCCTAATGCAACTCTTTTGAAAGTGGGTTCAAAAGGTGAACCGAAACGTCGAATCAATCTCAAAAACAAAAGTTGTTTAATCCGAGAAATTTTATCTTCCCATACACCCAATAGCGGAAATCCAGAACATGTATATATACAGTATATATATATATATATATATATATATATGTACATATATATATAATAGTATATTTTTCGTATGTGGGGATGGGCATAGTTAGTTCAGTTATTATATGATGATTTTTTGAATCAGTGGGACTTTTACTAACGATAATGGGCTGAAATAAAATATCAAAGCTGATGTTATGAAACTGGGCGAAAATGCCATTTTGTTGCTTACATCACATATTACCAAAAATAAGAACTTTAAATATTTTTCTATATTTTTTTGGACATTTTTAAGACTATATTTTGACATATTTTGTTTCGTTGTATAAAACTTCAACTACTGTATAATATCATCTAATATGTAAATATCAAGGAAAAATCTTTGTAAATTTGAATAGGAGGTGGTAACTACTAATTTAGAATTATATATATATTTATAACAAAAGTAATAATATCAAACAGATCAATAAAATTATTTTTAAAACTAATGGCAAAAGAAAATGGACTTACTTTAGCACCAGGAGAAGCACCCTTTTCACATTCTTGATCATAAATCTCCTTTAATTTTTCATGAATGCAAAACACCTTTTTTTCATCATTTTCTTTAAAAAGAGGCTCTAATTCACAATTTTTCTCAAATGACTCCAATAAATGCTAAAAGTAGAGACCGGGGAAAAAGTGAGTATATTAATTTGTCAGATGTCAGATTTAATAAATGAAATAAAAACACACTTCAGCCTCCAGGCTTTGCATCGTAGATCAACATTCAGCTAATTCTTGTTGAAATTAATACCCAAAAATCTTCGAAGGGCTCTATATAACCCTGTAAAAGAAAGAAAGATATTTTTGACATTTCAATGAAAATAAAAATTATCAAAATAAACGGAGGGTTTATTATAAATAAAGAAAATTAAAAATACATACTAAAAATGAATTTTTTGATGAGGAAATTGTAAAATACCAAAAGGGTCATCAGGGTGATTTTTTTTTTTTTAAGTTTGCGAAATAAAAATTTGTATGGTTTTTAAGCCGATTGGTTTTGGAGAGAGATGTAAGCAAGATGGGTTGTCGCCCTCAAAAAAAAGTCAATGGTAACATGTGCATGTCAAGGGTGTTTTTACATGTCCCACCTTGGGGCCGTCTGCTCTAAAGCTCTGGTAGACGGCCATCAGCTGCCCGAAAAGAATGAACGGATTCTAACCCCAGTAGTCTTCAACGATAAACATTGTTATATGCGAATTAGAAACACGCTTAAGTACAAACTTGAACTAGTTTAGATACGAACCATTTAAAAAAATACACTTTAAAATTTAAGTTACACGTGAAATTTATTGAATGAATATCCAGTTTACAAACATACTGGTATTCTAGTTGAAGTGATAGCTTCGACTAGTGACATCTTTTGGATGAATGAAAAACCATTACGTAAACCTGCGGCCATTGCCATTTAAAAAATGCGGATAAAATTAAAACACGAAATATTCGTAATATCTCATTACATGAAGAATAAAAAAAAAAAAAAAAACAATTATAACAATATTCTTTTTCACTCTATTGTCTGTTGATTCAACAAATTAAACCTATAGTTCCCATTATTAAAATATATATCATACTTATTAAATTTTTCTTCAAAAATTAAATTTTATATTTAATATTATTTATTATATTATTTCAAGAAATAATTTTTTAATTAAAATACTCTTATATAATTTTTATTTTAAATAATAAATATTATATATTGATATCTCAAAAAAAAAAAAAATAACCAAAAAAAAAACACTTTCTAAAAAAATAAAAAAAAATAATAATAAATAAATAAATAATTTTTTTTAAATTAATTAAAGGCAGAAAATTTTTTTATATTTTTCTTTTAAAAATAATTTTTGCATGGCACTTCTGAAAAAAAAGGATGTATTTTAGTAACCTTGTGAAAAAAGACCGATTGTTCCCCTATCGGTAATATTGAGAACTAAATAAATAAAGAGAACGCGAATAGAAACGACGTAGACTCTAGCAGTTCTAACCAAAATAAAGAAGAATTGTAGTTAGTATTTAATTTACTACATGTCTCTCGAATTAATTATTTAATAAATTATTATTTGAAGTTAGCGTATTTTTAATCTATGAACTCTAAGGAAGAGGATTACAGATCAGGCGAAGCCTCAAGGTATGTAACTTTTTTACAGATTCATTCAAAACATGGCCATTAAAATAAGACGTACTCGTTATTTGAAACTTACCACATCATCCTTATATCTTATTAAACTTTATTAATTTGAATCGTTATTATTTAACAATTTAATCATAAAAATTTTAAATTTATATATATACATATATGAATTTCAGTGCTTCTACTGCTTTTGATCCAGCAGCTGATTTGTCTACACAACCAAATAATTTATCTGACACTATGAAGAGAGCTTCTGCAAAGAAATTAATTGAAAGATATTTTTATCAATTAACTGATGGCTGTGGCAACTCTAACTGTGATAGTGAATTTTGTGCATCGAGTGGACGTGTAAGTATCGAAATAATTAATTAAACCACAAAAATTATATATAGCCAATGAATGTGATTATAATTTTCAAAGAATAGAATCAAGTTAATTTATGAATTTTATTTAGTTATAATTGAAAATTAAAATTTTTTAAAAGCTACAAATTTATTGCAAAATAAATTTTTAATTTTTTTTTATATATCTTAATCACCAAGGAGGAAATTTGAAACCACTCATTACACCAAATATAAAAAAAATTAAAGATTAGACTTCATTAGAGTTTAAAAGAAAGTGAAGACATATAAGACAATAATATATATATATAATTTTTTACTTTTACCGAGATTAAAAAATTAATCTTAGCCTTTACAAAAAAAACTATAATTATAAGAATATATTCCTGATTTAAGTTTTATGTTTGATCTTCTTTCGGGAAAAATTAGTAAATAATACTACAGTAGCACAATAATTTAAATAAATTAACAGTGAAAACTTTCATCTTCGAATTACAATTATGAAAGCCGTAATTATTCTTTATCAAAAAGTACTTCAATACACGTGCGCTTTGAGATATATATATATATAAAGTGGAAATCTCACCCACATAAATTTATCTAACAAGATATTTTTTTTTTATTTTATAAAAGAAAAGACGAAATTCATATTAATAAAATTATCTTTTTATAGGCGTGTTTTCTAGTTGACTAATAATGAGTTTGATTAGTTTTAATTTTTAAGTAAAAAAAAATAATAATAAACCAAGACATAAAAGATGTATTTACACTAGAATTTTTGTTTGTCGAAAATGGCTTCTTATATCACTGAGCGCTCGGCAAACTGAGAAAATTCAGGATTTATTTTTAGCAATGGACTGATTTTTTTCGAAGATATTTAATAAATAATTCTTAAACATTTTTGGCCATAGACCTATATATATATATATATATGGGTGATTCTACGCTATTTGGATTTTTTGTGTCCAGAAACCAAATATACTCTGTTCAATTTAATATTCATGATTTCCTTAGTTGACATTATTTTCGTATCTGTAATGATAAAGGCCAGAAGATATTTTAATTTTTTTGAGTTTTATTAGCACCAGAAGAAATATGTTACCTGAAGAAAGACACTATTGGCAGAATTGTGAAAATTAAGCTAGGAAAGTGACATACAATTAACTATTTATAATGAAAGCTGAATTAATATTAAAAAAACATACATATTATATCTATAAGATATTAAGGAAACAAAATTTCGTCCCTACCCGTGGGCGGGTATTTTCCCTGACAGAGTTTTTTTTTATTCCATTTTTTGGCATCGAAGGCCATTTAGACCCCGTATCTATTTATTTCAATTGGATTGATAGCTAAATCCAATTGAAATAAATTTTTGTCGCATTAGACGGGATGCGAACCCTTGAATGTGCCTGAATAATGACAGCCAAACTAATGACAAAACCACACATTACGTTAAAAAAAAACAATACGCGTCTTTCTTGCCAAAGTTTCGACGTAATTCATGACATTTACATACAATAAACATTGCATTGTACATATGTAGAGTTACGTAACGATAAAATATAAAGAGATTTATTTACCAGAATAAATACTGCATCGACTGGCCCAAACACACTTTATGACAATTCAACAATAACTAAAGCTATATTATTTGAATTATGCTCAACGCCGTTAGCTTGCTTCTTACTTCAGACTGTACTATGCCTGTTATTCATGGCCATTGTTATCCTTTGGCAGTTTTTATGATAAATTTTTATCTTTTAATTTTTCCAGAATAGATGACATCATTTTTAGGTCACGTGAAAACAAGTATTTTTTTTTATAATAACAAATACTTTTAAAATGTATTTTCATTAATTATGTTTTGGGGTTTACTTATGTTTATAATTATGGTAAAAAATATTATGTCAAGTTAATAAATAAATGAATGTCGAACAAAACTAGTAAAAAAACTAGAAATGGGACACCCAGAATACTGACATTTATGACTATTTTCAACTATTAATTCCTAAAATGAAACAGTTATCGTGAATTGACTAAATGGCCCCAATAAAACACGATATTCTTTATTATTTAAGAATACAGTATCAATGATATAATTATTTTAACATATATTTTTTCCACTGACCAATAAAATTCAAATAGCGTAGAATCACCCATATATATATCGACGTTCTAATTAATTAGATTTTATTTTTCAGGAGGCTCAAAAAACATTTCCATGTAATTGTTAGAGCCACTGTTAAACACTTTTCGTGCGGCAACTTTTCTAACTGAAAAATTTGAATTACCTTCTTACCCAGTTCAGGGCATATGGAGAATGATATTTTTCAACAGAAAATACAAAAAAATGATATATTTATTATTGGTGCTGGGTAGGCAGCCAGGATTAGAAATAAAACACAAATTTTATTTCATTCTGCCCGTCGGCGTTTCGGGTTCTAATCGCCCCCTTCCGAAGGAAACGTCGACGAGCAAAATGAAATAAAATTTGTGTTTTATTTCTATTCCTGGCTGCCTACCCAGCACCTCTAATATATTGCAATACAGTCTCCAGCCAAAGAAAATATTATCTTCAAAAAAATGATTTTCGAAAAAAAAGTGGAGCACTTTGCTAATTAGAGCGTCGATATATATTATTATATAATTTATTAACTTCTTATTTTTAAAATATTATTTAATTTAAATATTTATACATTTTTTTTTAATTTTCAGTCCAGCAAAATGGAACCTAATAAAGCTACAGCCCAAGCCATATATTTATTTAGAGTATTTAAAGATGCTAAACTTTGTGATACTCTTCCTTCTAAAGTGGCCCGAACACAGAATGATCTTAAGCCCAAATCAAACAATAATAGAGTAAAATTCGATACAAATACTCAAGTAAATTGTAAACCTCCTTCAAACGATATCATCACTGCTCATTCTAGTAGTCATTCTTTTTCTAACTCCACAAAACCAACGTGTAATATTTCAACAAATGCAACTTCTCCAGGTAAAATTATTTAAATAAAAAATATGTTATTAAAATATTAATTTTTAATTTTTTTTTTTTTAGGTCATTCAGTTCCTTTTCTAAATACAGAGAAGCTTTTAAATATTATAGAAACATGTAAAAATGAGAATAGTTACTCTTTGTTAATTCGCACTCTTGGTGAGGTCTATTCAGGAACAGAGTCACTTAGTCGAAGTTTCTTAATGGAAGAAAATAAATCTCCAATAGAAGCAATACTTGATAGAGCTCCTGATTTAGAAAATTTAAAAAAAGAAGATATCCGGACATTAGAAGGTGATAAGGACAAAGATGAAGATAGCCAAGAGAACTCAGAGAATTCTTCAAGCCCCATGGAGGGTTGTGAACCTCCAGTGGCCACAACAGTTGATATTCTTTCTCTTCGAAAGGCTTATCAAGCACTCTTCGAATTACCGATTAATATATTCGAGAGTGCTTTAAGTAATGCCTTAATTACACTTTCAGAAAATATTGAGCTGGATTTACGACTTTTACGCATAAGTCGTGAAAATTTACTTAATCTCTTTGTAATCATATTTGAAATACCCACCACCGGTTTTACTGAATTTATCGAATATGCTTTGCCTCATATTTGTAAAGCAGCTGCTCGTTTGCCACTTGAATTACAAGCGGAATTGGCACGTCTTTGGGCAAAATATAGTAAATGTCGGCTGAAAAGTCTTCTACAGGCCTTACACGAATTGGTCACCATACGTACCATCACAGGCCGATTTACACGAGATTATTGTGTTCAGGATGAATGGTTTGTGACCGAGCCAACGAAAGTCATGAAAATTGTATATTACGCCAACATGTTGGCCGGAGAGTTAGATGCCCCTGAATTACGACAAGAAGAACCCACGACAGACGAGCCTATCTTAGGAGGTCTCGGTGGAATTAAAACAGCCAGAGCGGCTCAACATGAAGACCCCCTTGGACGGGAACTTGGCATTTGTGTTTTGGATTCAAGGAAGCCTTTTATTCCTTTTACAGAATTTTATAACGAACCTCTGAGTGATGCCATTGAAATGGACAAAGATTTCGCCAATTTTAAAGCAGAACCAATATTACAGAAGTTTAGTTTCATGAATTATTCCTTTATCTTAACACCAGCTACAAAAACACTTGGTTTATATTATGATAATAGAATTCGGATGTATAATGAACGTCGAATGAGTTTTTATCATACGGTAGTTGGACAACCTACAAATCCCTATTTAAGATTAAAAGTTCGAAGAGATCATTTAATAGACGATGCGCTTGTTGAGTTAGAGATGGTAGCAATGGAAAATCCGAAGGATCTCAAGAAACAATTAGTGGTCGAGTTCGAGGGGGAACAGGGCATTGATGAAGGAGGCGTTTCTAAGGAATTCTTCCAACTTATCGTTGAAGAAATCTTCAATCCAGATTATGGTAAATATCTCTTCCCTGTTCATAAACCTTACTTAAAGTCATTAACATCCCACAGCCCACGTTTTTGGCTGACTGCCTATTTCTTAAGGTTAATGTATTTGGCAATGCAATGATTCAACATTTTTTTTTTTTTCTTTTAGGAAATTGTTAAAAACCTTCATTAATAAATATTTTTATTTTTTTTATTTTTAGGCATGTTTACTTGTCAACCAGAAACAGGAACCGTTTGGTTTAATCCGACGTCGTTTGAGAGTGATGCGCAATTTACATTAATTGGAATCGTACTTGGCTTAGCCATATATAATAATATCATATTAGATATCCATTTCCCAATGGTAGTCTATCGTAAATTAATGGGAAAACGTGGAACCTTCCATGATTTAGAAGACTGGAATAGGGTGAGATTTTTGTTTATATTTATCCACTTATTCAAAAAAAAAGGTGAATGTAAAATATCACCAAAAGAAAATATTTTGCTTAAATAATTTGAGTGTTCAGAAAAAGAATAATGCCCCTGGACCGTTAAAGAGTACTTGCATCTTGGGCTAGGGTCAGGAGTTCGTTTCTCTCCCAAGAGACAAAAGTTTATTTCACTTGTATTAAAGAGTCTGGATCCAAAGAGCCTTCCCCTTATATGCCGAAAAAGACCTTTGCATATTTGAATTAGGTCTTTTCAGTCCAATAAAGTATATAAATGAATACTTTATATATTTTTTTTACTTTCTCTTACCTATATACAGTATGTATATATAGAGAGAGAAAGTATTACAATCTGGTCAAAAATTTGATGTCGAGATTTTGATGGTACACACGTTTTGAAGTCCCCTGAGTCTAAAAAAAGCCGGTGTTTAAAATGTTTTCCCATTTTGATTAAAATTCATAAATCACCTATTTTTTTTTTTAACCCTCGTCGCCTGCTGAGGCCATTTATAAAACTTTATAATATAAATAGTTAAATACATATTATCGATGGCTACCGGGGTATATTCAACATGCTGATTGCTCGGGGTCACCAATCCCGAGCTTTCGCCGCGCTTGGCATTGCTTAACTGCAACTATTGTGGTGACTGTTGCTCTTCTCCCTTGACAGGCCCCCGGCTAACTATTTTTTAGATGCTGTTTAAAAAGTATATCAGTAATATATTTCGTGAAAATTGTTTGAAGTACACTTTACTGATGTATTTCAGATTTTTCAAATTCACTTTCCGGCTCTTCCTTCCATGGAGCCAATGTTAAATCCCTTTGGGGATGTTTATTTCGATTCAAAAGGGGGTCGGTCCCCTTTGGAACTTATTACATATTTAAAAAAAAGTTTTTCCAATTATGAAATTTTGAATTTATTTAGAATTCTCTATTATATATATAATAGTATATCTATATATATAAAAATGAAATGGGAAAAATGTATGTATGTATGTAAATATGTATGTAGAGTAAGGTGGGGCAAAAGTCCGCACGGGGCAAAAGTCCGAATCCTCATTTTAAAATCCCCGCTAGACTTGGCGTTGTTCTAAACAACTTTGTTAGGGTACTAACAACAAGAACAGATGATGATTCGAAATTCAATAACGTGTTTGAAGCCGATTGTTAACAATGAGCAAATTTATGTTTTTGTCACCTTCCATCTAATATTTATGGAAATTCTCATGGTTGCAACATGTACCAGCATGCACTTTTCTAACTGTCTAATGTCTTTGATTGCAAGCTGATAACCCTAAATAAATATTTTAAAACCTTTTTTTCTCTACAGTTAACAATAAAAAATTTTTGTAACACTTCGGTGAAAATAGCTAAATGGGGCAAAAGTCCGCGGCCTCGACGGGGCAAAAGGCCCAATGCATCTCCAATGGAACAAATGTCACCCAATGATATTCGAGTTTCTAATACCCCTACCTAGTAGTTTCTGGGTTTCTAATACCCCTATCAAGTATTTTATCGGATTAATGAGCCTAGGGAAACGACCACGACCCGAAATGTTTATGCAGGTTATGAACTTCAATCTTACTGGGGACTAATTGTTATGAGGCCTATTGTGTATTTCTAATAAATAAAATAAATACATAAAGCATACCTATACCTAATGTATTTCTTATTAAGTCTTTTTTATACCCTGGTTCGAGAGTTTGTTCGCTGCAGGGGCAATTGTTTGCACCTAAGGACTTTTGCCCCGCTAGTGCGGACTTTTACCCCCTCGGTGGGGCAAAAGCCCGCAAATGAAAATTTTTGTTTAAATACCTCTCCTACTCTTATGCTACCGAATTGGAAACCAAAAAAATTATGTAAGATAGCCAATTAACCAGGCTTTCAGGGGATGTTCCTATTTTTATTGTATCTTTCATAGGAAGGTC
This sequence comes from Euborellia annulipes, assembly GCA_023213315.1. Classification (NCBI taxonomy): domain Eukaryota; kingdom Metazoa; phylum Arthropoda; class Insecta; order Dermaptera; family Anisolabididae; genus Euborellia; species Euborellia annulipes. The sequence continues at coordinate 16,670 of JAKCPI010021357.1, forward strand.
AAAAAAAATTCCCAAAGAAAAACTGCGGACTTTTGCCCCACCTTACTCTATATGTTCTATAGAAATCCACAATTTTCAATGAATCCATTTGAAATTAAGTACACATATAATACATGGCTCTGGGAGTAACGTAGTAATAATTTGAATCTCTTAAATGTTTTGGAAAATTAATTATAATCAAATTTCTTCAATATGGAAACACAAAATCAACAAGTTGGCTAGGAAATTAGAGAGCGTCCTTTATGCTCTGAGAACCAGGTTCCTACCTGACTATGGGCTGGGGGTGGGGGGCTACGCAGCAGTTGAAAAACGAAGAGAGGACTCAGGTGACTGACCCTTTAAACAGTCATAAACAGACCCTTTTGTGCTGATCCCAATCGGTACCCTCGCCTCGCTTGAATATAAGATCCTTCCTTAACATCTTAACACTTGCATTGCAACAAGAAATATCCCAAACTGGGAATAAACTTGCTCGCCGAAGGCGAGCAAGGGGTCCAGGGGGCGCAGCCCCCTGGCTAGGCGGAAAGCCCGCCGAAGGCGGGCTTTGCGACTAGTATATATATATATAATATATTCTTCATTTAGATGCAATCCTCACTGAGGAAAGCAAACAGCTTAGTGACCCCTTCCGTTTAGTCTTTTCTGAATAAATAAAAAATATGCAAAGAATTCTTCTAAATATTTTATTGGACTGGAAAGACCAAACCAACTCTCTCTTTAAAAATGAAAATTTTCCGTTTGAGCTGTCAGAATTTGATCCCTAGGATCTTCATCCTATTCAGGGAGATTTTTCAAGCAGCGTAAATTTTTCTTATCTAAAAAAATATTAAATTCAAGCTTATACTTATTGCAAATAAAAGCAACCCAAATCATAATTCTTACAATGTGGAAAATAAAACAAACTTTGATTAAAATATTTTCCAAAATAACAAAAATAAGCGGTTTCATCTCACTATCTGCTCGTTAAAAGCATCTTATTAATCCTTATATTGTTTATTTAAAGAATTATCATTATCTTATCTATTATAAGGTCTTTGAACTTTTTCATTCTTATTTCATCAGATTTATTTTATCATTTAAACTAACTCACTATCAGGGGATCTTAAATATATTTTTTCGGAAGAGCCGCCGACCCATTTAAAATTTCATACCCCTACCCCCTTCCCAAAAAAAAATATATATATATATTCAAAGGATCATAATATCATAAAGGCAAAACTTTCATCAAAAATTTATTAAAATTTCGAACAAAAATCTCTAATTCCAAGATTTTTTGAATTCCAGACCACTCTATTTTGGGATCAAATTTCGATTTTTCATCGATTTTTCAATTTCTTAATTGACTTTTATCTTATATCGAATTTGGATTTTTTGCTAAATAATTGTTTAGTAAATATATATATATATATATATATATATATATTTATTAAACCCGGGTCTCATAAAAGCAAAATAAAATTTTTATCTATATTTTCTTTTGTTTCGGAGAATTTATAGTAGTATAATATGTCTGATCTCCCTGTCCGCATTAAATCTCCTATTATTTTTGTTTATACAGGGTGCGGCTCAGGAACTTACTTATTTTAAACAATGATAAAACAAAAAGTATTGGAGATATCATGTTTATTTTTTTTTTTACTTAGCGGTACAATTAAATTTTTTTTCATTGCTTTTTGAAAACATCTTAAAGGTAGCCACCGTTCTGCTCACTACATTGGGAGAGTTAAAATCTGAAGTTTTGTTATTTCTGAGCTTGAAAATGGTGAAAGAATTCACCATGAACTTGAAGAAATGGGTATGAGGGATGTGTGGTATCACCAAGATGGTGCCACGACTCACGCGGCACGAATTTCCATGTCTCTCTTGCGTGAATACTTCTCCTAAAGTTTTATTTCTTTAAGCGGAGATGTAGAGTGGCCAGCGCGCTCCCCAGATTTATTATCACTCTGCGATTTTTTATGGAAATATCTCAAATCCTTGGTGTTTACTAGGGTGGGTCGTTTTGCCACTTTTTTTCGGAGTGAAATGTAATACCCGGCAAAAGTGGCCCACCCAAATGGACATTACAGATATAATTTTTTTTTTTTTTCAAATCAAACAATATCTTCTGTGAGAATTTTTACCTCAAAGTTTCGACTGAAAATCCCAAAATTGTCATTAAGTTTAGTTGGATTATAAAGCGACCATATTTTTGGAAACTTCAGATTTCGACTTTCTCAATGTATTGAGCAGAACGATGGACTCCTTCAAGATATCATTTTCAAAAAGAATGACTTCATTACTTTTTGTTTTATCATTGTATAAAATAAGGAAGTTCTATCTCCGCACCTTGTACAACACATTTCTCAAACAAAGATATATATGATTTAAGTAAGCTCTACCGCTCTAGTTGAAACATTATTGAAAAATTAAAAACACTAGGTTATAGGTTAATAATTATAATAATAAACTAGTGTTTTTAATTTTTTTTCATGATTTTTCAAGTCAAACATATATGCAATTAAAAAATTACAATGGGGGCTCATCTATATGCCCCTGCTTACCATATTTATTATCAAAAAGGAACACAAGTCAAGTTGAAAAATAAAATTAAAACCAGGAAGATTTGGAAAATATTTGATAAAAATTTCTAATTTGGAACAATTGATGGAAAATATAAATAATCCATAATCCTAATAGCCTAAGGATCCCGCATTGATCTATTTTAAATAAATGTTATTTTAATTAATCCAACTCTCTTTGTAGACACTCTTTATGGGCTTGAAAGCCATGCTTGAATATGAAGGAACTGATATGGAAGAGACATTTGTACAAACTTTCAGAGTTTGTTATCAAGACGTATTCGGCTCAACATTCTTTCGAGAGCTTAAAGAGGGAGGCGACAGTATTTATGTTAATCAAACAAATAAAAAAGTAAGTTTTTCTTTTTTTAATATGGAAAAAAAAATTCCTTTAAACAAATTTATTTTTCGAATAAATGATATATTTGCCTTTTGCAGGAATTTGTCGATCTTTATGCCGATTTTCTTTTAAATACATCAGTTGAGAAACAATTTCGGGCTTTTCGACGAGGTTTCCGAATGGTTACTGATGAATCTCCTTTGCATTTACTCTTCCGGCCTGAGGAAGTGGAACAATTGGTTTGCGGCAGTAAAGTAAGTTTTTTATCTCTTGTTCTTTTTACTTTCCCTTGCCTCTATATATGTTAATATAGGTATAGAGAGAGAAAGTATTGAATTCATGTCAAAAATTCGATGTCGAGATTTTTACTGATATACACATTTTGAGGTCCCCTGAATCAAAAAAAGTGGCTTTCGCGACATGGTCTGTGTGTCTGTCTGTGAATAAAATATCTCAAGAACGAAAAAAGCTAGAAAGTTGAAATTTTATATTTAGGTTAGGCACCACCATGGAACACGAAGCTTTTGAACAAAATCGGCCAAAAAGTACTAGTACTTTACTGAGGTACTTTTTCAGTTATTTTCGATTTTCTCAAAAAACTCTGGTGTGACAAGCACAGTTCATAACTTTCGATTACCGGAACTCTTCAGGAGGTCTATTTCTTCAAATTTTTTGTTCTATCATAAGAGACAGAAATGTTTCAAATTTTTTAGTCTTTAACTTTGGAAGTTTAAAAATTTCTTAAAAAATACTGGACTAATGTATTTTTCAAAAATTGAATAAATGTAAGTACCAAAAGCGATTTACAATAATCAATTTTGATTGATTGAATATTTGTGATAGGGATGGATATTTAAGCTAAAAAATCAAACAATGGAGTTGATTTTTTCCCATGGCTGTTTAAATAAGTCAAGTGCAATTAGTAAAGGATGAAATATAAAACAATTTTTTTATCGACATATTTGGGCTTAAATTTTCTCCCTTTGTCTGGTCAGAACTTCGATTTCGCCGAGTTGGAGGAAGCAACCGAGTACGACGGCGGCTACACAGCAGAAAGTCCCATCATCCGACATTTCTGGACAATCGTACACCAAATGCCTCTCGAGGCTAAACGAAAATTGCTTCAATTTGCTACCGGAAGCGATAGAGTTCCAGTCGGTGGTCTATGCAAACTCAAATTAGTGATTGCTCGCCATGGACCAGATACAGACAGGTAAATAATATCTTATATTTATTAAATTTTTAACATTTCCAATCTTTAGTTATTAGCAATCTAAGAAAATATTCTTTTTTAGATTACCCACGGCTCACACATGCTTCAATGTGCTTCTTCTGCCAGAATATAGTAGCCAAGAGAAATTATACGATCGTCTGATGAAGGCGATTAATTACTCGAAAGGTTTCGGCATGCTTTAAAGCAAAAGCTGGCTCTCTTCCCTATCTTGGCCATTTCCTCTCCCTTTTCCAGAAACCTCTCCTAATGAAATGTGATCTACTCTCCTTCATCAAACTTCATTTCATTAGCTCACACATTTAAAAACAAATATAAATATATATTATGATATTATTTGATTCTTTAACTCTCTTACTTCCTTCGGATATATTTATCAAATTTATTTTTCTAAGTTACCATAATTAAAAAAGTTTTTATATAAGTAAATATGATTGTACAACAAAGAGTGATGAAACTGTAAAAAAGAATATCCCAAATTATGTTCTTTATTTTTAATTTTTTAAAAAGAGATTTCTCAATGTAGATATGATAAGTGTATTCAGAATAGAGTCCTTATGTTGCCTTTTTGGAATGTTCTTTATTAAAAAAACAAACAAACGAAATTTGCCCAGCAATATCTGTATACATAGCGAAATCCTGATGATTAGGGCTAAGAACTTTTTTATTTAATTTATTATAAATGTTCCGTAACAACATCTTTTTTTTCATTTGTATAAAATCATGAACATTTATCTGAAAAGGATATAAAATCAGGATGTTGGATTAATATGAATGAGAAAATGTAGCTTATATGATTAAAAAAAAAAAACAAAAAAAAAAACATAGTATGTAGAGAATTATTTGCGTGTCTGTAACTGCATTGTTGAATTAAATTAAGAATACACAAATATTTCACTTAGTTTTCTTCTGAATTTTGTATAATAGACGAAATTATGTAAAAATTAATCAAGTTTTAATTTATTCCACCTTTTTATTTTAAATATTATCCAGTATAACGATAGCTTATTAAGTTTTCCTTCGGAATTAAGAATCAAGAGATTTTTACGCCGAATATATATATATATATATATTATTTTGCCTTAGGGTGCCATAGGCTAATACATTTTACAATTTGGATGATTTATAATGATGGATGACTCCTCTAAGGGCGAGAACTAACAAAATATAAACGAGTAAGAAGGGCCTGGCTGGCGTGCACTCTGTGCCAGCACAGAGGCGCCTTTCCAAAGTTCATCAGAAGCGCAGACCCAAAAAAAAAGTGTAAGAAAACCAAGGAATCCAACGAAATATCACCATAAACAACCCTCCTCCATCATTACCTCCTTACTCCCTTCTCTCTTGAAAATGGCTCCAAAAGGAGGGCCGAAACGTCGAGTATCTCAACATCCCATGCGACTTAACCCGAGAAAACTTCTATCTTCACATCAGAATTGAGTTTTATATATGATTTTGAAGTTTTATACAAAAAACGCGGATAAAACTGTATAAAATGTATAAAACTCGGATGCGCAAGCGCGAACCCGACGAGAAAGGAAATTTAATTAAAATATCTTTTAACTTGTTTTTTCACAGAGTTGGTTTTTTACAGTTTTTAACATCGACCTAGGTTTATCCATATATAAAACAGTGTATTATACTTGGCAGGATAAAACTTGCCAACTCTGCTTCACATACACCCGGTTGCGGAAACTTTCCAGAACATATATATATATATTTCTTCTTCTGTTCTCGCCCTTATTATTCCCGCCTTGCGGGGTCGGCGGACCTTATTCTCCTTCTCCACTCCCCCTATCCAATGTTGTTGTCTCCGACAGGCCAAGCTCGGTCATATCTCTCCTGACCCGGTGAAGCCAAGTCATCCTAGATGCTCCTCTGCGTTGTCGTCCGAGGAGCCTCATATCGTACGCCGTCCTCGCCACACCACTACTCTCTTGGCGTACGACATGTCCAAATCAGTGGAGACGCCATTCGCGCATTTTGTCAGTGATTGGCGCAATGCCAAACCTGCCCCTGATGGTATCGTTTGGGATGCGGTCAAGTCTGGTGACACCAAGTGACCACCTGGCCATCCGCATCTCCATCACATGCAGTGCCGATTCGCTTCTCTTCGTGGAGGCCCATGTCTCGGTCGAATACAGAGCAACCGGCCTTACGACCGTCCGGTAGATTGCCGACATCAATTAAATCGGCATCCTTCGGTCGCAAAGGATTCCGGTGCATTCTCGCCATTTAAGCCAACTGGCATTTATACGCCCGGCAATCTCATCCGTTGGTTCCCCATCAGCAGCGACTCTCGAGCCAAGATAGCGAAAACTGCGACATTTAGGAAGCGCCTGGCCATCAAGTATAACTTGATCTGCAGTTTGTTGAAAGTACTGCATGTATATATATATATATATATATATATACATGCAGTACTTTATATATATATATATATATATATATATATACTCCGCAGAGAAAACAAGTTATTTTCTCATCGCCAAGAAACAATCATACACCTTTCCTAATTTATACAACTTGGCCCTACACACATGGCCTAACTAGGGGGTGCCGAGGACCGCCCCCCCCCCCCCCAGAAAGCTCCCTGCCTCAAGAAAAAATGAGAAAATATGGGGCTTTCCAGGCCCCCCCGGAGTATAGCTGGTTCCATCCCCCCCCCCCTCCCAGCTGCTCCCAGCCAAATTCTCAATTTACACCCAAGGTTGGTTACACCTATGCCGCCACATCCTTTCTCAAATAATTAAAATAAATTATTTTTGAAAGAAAATGAAAATATACAAATTTTACATTTTATCAATTTTATATTAGATTTATTGAAAATTTATTATGTTCCATCCAGAGTTGGGTTTTATACACGATTTTCCAGTTTTATACAAAAATTGCGGATAAAACTTGTATAAAACGTATAAAATGGATAAAACTTGGATGCGCATGCGCAAACCCGACGAGAAAGGAAATTCAAATAAAATTTAATTTTTCAATTATTAACATTTTGATGATATTATTCACTAAATAAAAAGCAAACAACATCGTCAATGCTTTAAAACATTATAAAATATGAAAAGCTTTTAAGCTATTTTTTTCGGAGGGGGGTTGGTTTTTTACAGTTTTATACCTTTTATACATCGGCCTAGTTTTATCCGCGATAGTTTTATACATGTATAAAACCGTGTATTATACTCGGCGGGATAAAACCTGCCAACTCTGGTTCCATCATAGACAATCAATTATTTTAATTTTATAATATAGGATGTAAGAATTTTTTTTAATTAATTTTGTTTTTAAAATAATATTTTTGCTTAAAAAAAAAAAAATAGGAATTTTTAAAAAACATGTGAATTTAATTTTTTTTTATTTTTATATATAATGAAAAATAAATTAAAAGGAAAATACAAGTTTATATAAAAAATTATTCTAAATCAGTTTTTTAAAGTTAGAATAATTTACTTTATAAATTTTTTTTTCCTCTTATAATTTTTTTTTTATGAAGTTTTTTTATGAGTTGGTCGTCCATTTTGCCAGCATCTGTGACCTGTCAAATCGTGCTTGCTCACAAGTCATTGCCCGCCTAAACTATTTATTATCTATGGCCTAAATGCTGCAGTCATTCAATTTATCAGCTTAAAAGGTAAATTTAATTATTTCTTTTGATAATTAATCCATTTCGCATGATTTTATTATGTAATATTTATTTCTAACAAATCATATGTGCATGTCAGTTGACCAGCTATATAATTTCCTCTCATTTCATAATTTTTTAATTTCTTTTATAAACCTTTGATTGTATTTTTACTTTCTCGTACCCTATATATGAAATATATAGAGAGAGAAAGTATTGGTTTCATGTCAAAAATTCGATGTCGAGATTTTGATGGATCTTCACGTTTTGAGGTCCCCTGAATCCAAAAAAAGTGGTTTTCGCGACATGGTCTGTCTGTCTGTCTGTCTGTGTGTGTGTGTGTGTGTGTGTGTGTGTGTGTGTGTGTGTGTGTTCAATTTTAAGCATGAAGGAATTGAGCTAGGAGGCTGAAATTTTATATTTAAGTTAAACACCCCCGGGACCGACAAAATAAGCTTTTAATCAAAATCGGCCAAAAAGTACTAGTACTTTACTGATGTACTTTTTCAGTTTTTTCGATTTTCTCAAAATTCGCTCTAACGATTTTGATTAAAATTCAAAAATCAATTATTTTTTAGATGCTCTTTCAAATGTATATTCTCGTTTTGCCCTCAAAATTGTTTGAAGCACACTTTACTCTTGTGCTTCATAGGAAAGATAGGAGAAATAAATGGTTGCCATGGTAACCGAATTTAAATCTTTTCTTTTTATTAGATTAAAAATCAATTATTATTTAAACGCCCATTTTTTTTTTTCGGAGAAAACATATCTCTCTCTCTCACAAAACTATCTTCTCTCTTTCTACGCGTTTTAAATTTTTCTACCTTATCTTCGCATTTGGCCAATGTTAATTTCCTATAGGGATTTGTATGTTAATTTCGATTCAAAGGGGTCCCCTTTGGAACTTTTACGCATTTAAAATTTTTTTTCCAATTCTTATGAAATTTTGTATTTATTTACGAATCTATATTGTGTATAAAATGGCCAAATATGAGATTAAAATTTTGAAAAATAACCATAGTTTATTTCAAGCAATCAACATTTAAAATGCAAGTTTGAAACTAAGGTGCTATGGAAAACTAAATATATCTCGACACAAAAAATCTGGTGTGACCAGCACAGTGCACAACTTTCTCTTACCGAAGGGTAAGAGAAAGTTGTGTGCTGTGCGCCAGTCACACCAGATTTTATTAAATATTTTAATTTCTTTAATTATTTTCTTAAATGTGAATGAATCATTTTAAATATAGTATGTGTCCAAAACAAAATTAGACTAACAAATCTTGCATCTACAGGTAATAAAATTTTAATATAATACCTTTTTACATTTGAATATTAATTAACATTCTATTAAATATGATTTAAACTAATAGCATGTTTTATTAATTTATAGGAAGTCCTATTTAGATGCAGTTGAAAACTTAAAATATTTTTTCCTTTTATTTGAGAGTAAATACAAAAATAAATTTCCAGTTTTTATTTCATTATGGAATCAAATAATTTCATCCTTTCCGAAATTAAAGCTTCTTTTTATATAATTCCTTTGAATATTTGAGGTCCTCACATGTTCCTATATATGCCTATATATTTTTACATTAAATCAATTTTCATATTTAAAATAAAAGATGATTTTCCAATTTGAAAGACAAGAGAATAGATTTATCAAAATCATTTATGAATTTATATCCCCATATATATTGAATCCCACTGATTCTTGTCATATATATTATTTATTTTTACAGTTCTGGTTTAAAATAAAAAAATGTTCATCAAGGATATTTTAAAGAACTTGTAGGGATCTACAAGTTATTTACTTTTAATTGATTTTGATAAATTCATTTTCTTGTCTTTTACATTAGAAAAATCATATTTGATTTATTTTTTTTTTAATCATCTCTTACATTTACTGTCCATATCCTTTATTTTAAACATGAAAATTGATTTTTTCTAATAAAAAAAATTTTATGTGAGTTTTACAAATGTTTAAATGATTTATTTTAAAAAGAGGCCTTAAATGGGGAAAAGTTTCCAAAATGAACTAAAAACTATTTAGAAATTTATTTTTTGGATTTAATATCAAATAAGAGAGTAGTAGTGTGGGAATAAGGGACTAGAATTAATATATATATATATATATATTGTATATAAATCAGGATTCATTTATAAAAATGTATTATTTTATAAAATTGTGAGTTGTAATTATTTAAAGGATTTAGTAAATAAAAGTAAGAAAGATAATTTAAAGAAATTAAAAATATTTAACTTAACATTTGCCTAATTGAGTCAATTTGTTTTTGTGAAATCTCATTTCATTTTTTATTTTTGGTCAAAATTTTGATTTCTCAATGGGATCAAAGTAAACTTAAAGATTTTCAGAATTTAATTTATTTTTAGGGCAACTGATAGATACTTTAAAATTTTTTTTTTAACATTTCAAAGGATATAGACTATATCTAAATAATTGCACAATGCTCTGGCCCGTATGTCACATTCTGATTGACAGACTACTCTTTGAATTAAATTTTTTTTTACTCTAGAGGACATTATAGACAGCCAGAAAGATCCCAAAAAATACCCCCAATTTGGGAGGCTACAAATATTTTTGAAAAATCGAGAATTTTCCTCTTAGAAAGCATTGGGTATAGATAGAGCTTTTTGTCCCAATTATGCCAATTATTCTATTCTATCTCTATTAAATGTGTATATATATATATACCTATGAGTTGAAGATTTTTTACTAATTCTCTCTTTTTTTTTTCTTTCTAGTTTTACCTGCTGTGCTTAGATGGGTTGACATGGGCAACAGGACAGTGTCGCTACGACCCAGGATTCCTATAATTTCTACATTTTGGTAAGTACATTTACATTTTATAGTTAGATACATTCATTAAGGATCAAACTATAGATTAGAATAAAAAATTTTGTGAGAAATGCATTATTTGCATAATAAAATTCATCGGAATTTGTGAACAAGATAAAAAAGTAAGGGAAATGATCATGATTTTATACTTAATCTCTATTTAAATATTTAATATATGCGATATTACTATTCTCATGGTTGTTGTTATGAGAATTTCATCCTTTATAGAAGTTTCAATGACCATTCATCGCCCCTTTTTCATGATATCAAATGATTTCCTCAATCGTGGTGTTTATTTATTATGCTTCTAATACCAGGGGGTATATAGAAAATTTTTAAAATATATTCATTAGCCCTGGACTCTCTCAAAGACAAAAGTTTTATTAAAAAAAATGCTTACATATTAATATATTTCTTTTTTATTATAATTACATTTATTTTTACGACGCACTTTTTCTGTTGTGGTGGTATGCAT
>JAKCPI010021358.1:0-36431 GCA_023213315.1 Euborellia annulipes
ACTTATAAAAAGATATTAAATAAAATACTTTCATTTAATAAATTTTTTTATCGATAATAATGGTTATAATGGTCGCTTTTAATTTAATTATTTGGAAATTTATATTTTTCTTTCTTAAATAAATATTAATTATTATCAGTACTTTTTTTTTTTTTATATGAAAATGAATGGTTAAAGTTTCTACTAGAGAGAAGAGAGAACAAAAGCACGAATTATTTTTTTAAATTTATTATCCAAATATTAAAAATTAAAGTTGGGCGTGATAGGTAATGGTTTTTTTTTTTTTTGCATACTTTATCATCTATTATATGGATTGGTCTGTTATGCAAAATATATAAATTATAAACAAATAAATAAAAAAATATAATTAGAATAAAGGAACTATCAAATTTTCAATTAGGGAAGGCAAAATTATTTCATTAAAAAAGATAGTAGACTCAAGTAATAAACCGGTTAATTTGAAATAAAAATTTTAAAATAATTAATAAAGGAAAGCAGAAAGAAATAAGGCTAAAGAACATTATTTAACAACACATTTTAAGAAGAAAATATAAGTGAATGTAGAATTGAATGTGGAAAGTGACATTTTAGATTTGTGAGCGCCTGAAAGTTATGTAACCAAGAATGATTCGCTGTGGGGTAGCCTAGGTCAAGGCTGATAGGAATTTCACTTAATCAAAGGGGAAAATAGACTCAAATCTGAAGAATCAAAATACAATTCGTAGATTAAATAGGACGCACATAGAACAGACAAAACTAGACTAGACATTCCGTCGCAAATGTCTGCTCTCTAATCAACATGATTTTAAATAGGCAAGCGGAGAAGACAACTGACTCAGACAATTTGTCAGTTCCTGTTAACCTAAGGGAGTCCATCTGCGCGTCTCGGAGTGCTAATTTTGCAAGTTTCCAGCGGCCGCAATTTTGAAGCTATCGACCACAAATTTTTTTTAAATTAAAAGCTATTTAAAATGTCTACAACTTATAGAAGCCTGTTTTTTGATTTTCGAAAAAATAAAATTTTTTTTAGATTAATCGCATTAAATAAAAAGATATTTTTAAAAAAAAATTCGCTCTATAACTTAGAGATAATTAAATTAGTAATCATTGTGTTAAAAAATAATTAATTTTTTACCCTTAATTAATTAGCTGGAATCTTTCAAATGAAATGAAATAAATCCCTTGTATTCCTATGGGAAAAACTAACGCCAACTCTTGCAGCCTAGAGTAACTCGGTAGTCAATCGTGTCCTAACGGTTTTTCGAGACGCGCACTTTAAACCTCGGGGCCTGGGGCGGACCGCCTCCTCCCCCTCGATACGCCTCTGTTTCTCTTTTTGCTTTCTTTGATGGAAACACTTTGATAACTTCGTTAAGATACAGTTGTTTAGCCCTGACCGGCCCGCGGGCCCCCCAATGCCAGTGACCTCCCTGCATCGCGGGGGTGTACGTTACGCCACTGAGAAGAGCCTCTATTTAGTTAAATCAAATCTCTGGATTGATTAGAGATATGAAGTTTTCCTTTAGCTGTTAATTCCTTTTTCTATCATTTCAAATATACAGCCTTATATATTATGAATACAATACACACTCTAAAATTACTATTTGAACAATCAAATTATAAGTCATCGTTTATAAGTTATGTAAATTTTCTACCAAAGAATAAAGTTTAATATTAATTAAATGTATTATTGTTATTGTTATTATTGTAGGACAAATTTAACCACCACAGTTTCTAAAACCAAATGTTATTCTAGGGGACATCAAAATTTACATTATTATAATTATTACTATTAAGTTAAATTATAGAAAATATGAAATTGAAGATTTTTCATTAATTGAAAATTTTTTTATACTATAGTCTAATACCCGGGTTTTGGAAAAGTCGCGTGACATTTTCGTAATATATAAAAAAAAAAAATGTTTAACAAGACTGAGTGTTTTTTATTGGCGAGGCCAAACATCCCATGGCCCCCGGGAATCGAACTCAGGATCTCCAGCCCTTCCGAGGCATGGCGTGCTGTCCATTGCACCAGGCCACCGGAACCTCGATCCTGGGTTAGATTACCGGGAGCCATGGGATGTTTGGCCTCGCCAATAAAAAACACTCACAGTCTTGTTAAATATATCTATGACTAGTTAAGTCCGAATCGAGGTATTTTGAATACTATTATCTTATTCAAATATATAGATCTCGAAAAATATTTAACAAAAAAAAAAAAAATGGTTGAATAAAATTTCAAATTAATTCATATTAAATTCCAATTTCATATAATAATAGGTGAGTTGCATTAGTAAGCAAATCACATTGAGCAAAGTACGATAAACGGACGTTGGTCCGCGGAAGTACATATATATATCCAGGACGGGAGGCATAATTTGGTCTGGTTAGCGGCTGCTTGGTTCTCATTAGGTAAATCACAGTTTCCCTTGTATGTAGCGCATTAACCCAGATAATAAAATAGTGTCTAATGTTGCATGGAACGTATATATACGATATTAAGCTCTGCACAAACTATATTCACGTAATTCTCGGGGAAAATTTTACTCCCTCTCTGTCTCTTGTAGTTGGAAGATATTATATATAAGTTTAATTCGTTTGCATTGATCGTTTTTTCTCAAGTGTTACTTTTAATATTTTAACCATAATTAGTGAAAAAAAAATTTTAATTTGCCAACTAGAAAAACTTTGATTACGTAGATAAAATCTGAGATATTTTCTTTCGTTTATGAGTATTATTACACAAATGAATTATTTTTTACTTTCTCTTACCCTATATATGAAATATATATAGAGAGAGAGAAAGTATTGCGATCATGTCAAAAATTCTAAGTCAAGTTTTTGATGGATTTATATGTTTTGAGGTCCCCTGAATCTAATAAAATGGTTTTCGCGACATGGTCTGTTTCTGTGTGTGTGACTGTGTGTCCGTGTGTCTGTCTGTCTGTGAACAAAATATCTCAAAAACGAAAAGAGCTAGGAAGTTGAAATTTTTTATTTAGGTACCCCCCTGGCACGTGGCACGAAGCTTTTGAACAAAATCGACCAAAGAGTACTAGTACTTTACTGATGCACTTTTTCAGTTTTTTCGATTTTCTCAAAATTCGCTCCAACCAATTTGAATAAAATTCACAAATCAATTATTGGCATAGGCGTAGCCAGGGGGGGTTGGGTGTTCAAACCCTCTCCACATTGGACCCAAACCATGACTAGATATTTAAGCTTTGTAATACAAATTATATTTCATATAGGGTAAGAGAAAGTAAAATATAATAATTGACTCTAACTAAAAAACAAAAAACAAAATGATTTATAAAATAATCTTAAATTTTTCAAATGTTTGAAAAAATTTTAGTGAAACCTCCCCCATCAAAAATTTGCGGCTACGCCTATGATTATCGGAACGAAGTTCTTTAACGCGCCTGATTTGGGAGAAAATGTAACGTAACAAAAATGCGTTCCTAATAAAAATGCGGGCTCCAACGATTTTAATTAAAATTCATAAATCAATTAGTTTTTAAATGGTCTTTAAAATGTCAACTTTCTCTTACCAAAGGTAAAAAAGTGTGACCAGTCACATTAAATTTTTTAAATAATTTTCATAATAAATTATATTCTGAGTTGAAGAAAAGGCATGAGGAACTTTGTTCCTGCCGGGGATATCACGACCCCACACGTTTGCTTTTTTTAGTTTCTCTTTAAAATGTATATTCTCATTTTGCCATTGAAATCTTATGAAGACCACTTTACTCTTGTATTTCATAAGAAAGATATCCAAATGGCTTAAATAAAATCATCGGACTGCCTGGGATCCGTTCAGACAGTTATCTTAACCAATTAAATCCAATATAATCAATTATACCAGAAAGAAAGTACTATCAACATCTAAATTCTATTCTATTGTCGTAAAAACTAATTTACTGGGTTTTAATACTAAACGTCTAATATATTTATTTAGAAATTATATAAACTTATATAAATTACATGAGAATTTGTTTGGAAAAAGTCATTATCACGTACGTATATGACGGTTAACGCTATCTAAGCATATATTTATTTTATGATTTATGATAAATTTTAAAACAAAAATATTATATTGTAATTATCAAAATATGGGTGTGTGTTTATTTTCTAAATAAAGTCCCACTTTACCCGGAGGGTTCAAATATCGTAATTGGATACTTTACTTTTTAATATGACTTCTTGTTGTTTTAGTTGTTTTCAAAGCGAACCCTTATCGTCCTCAGTCAGGATAAATTTGTTTCGGTTTGTTTTGTTTTGGTTTTGTAGAGAGCCCTTTAACGGCATAATTTTATCATTTGACCCGTTAAAGCCGAAGGTGCTTTCACTCTTTGCCACTCTTTATCTCTAATCTGGCTGATGGGCATAGGCAAGTTTAAACCTGACTGCTAACGCTCTTAAAGAGAGGAAAGATTGGCTTAAGTTGTTGTTGCTTTAATAAAATCAGTGCAACATATTGAAAACGTGGAGGAAGGGGAGGGGAGAGAGAAATTTTTTTTTTAAACTTTATTAAAAGCTGACAAGAAATTAGAACAAGCATTGCAATGCCAAAAGCACGGTTGAAACATCGATGGGTGGACCCGAGAAATAAGGGTGTGGAATGCCCTCTGGTTGCCTTATGTATTTATTGAAAATAGATTATATAAAATATATAGAAATTCAAAACCCTAATGATCTCCGCGGCCGAAAAGGATAATTTAAATAAAAAAAAAAAAAAACTTGATTGAATCAAAAGATTATCTCTCCGTGGTATCAATATTCAAATTTGTCAACACAACTAGCCTCTTGGCCTCAGGAGGGGGGGGGTTGTTGTAGGTAAAATTTATTAACTAAATTATTTTGACAGACAATTCAGCGTGTTGGTCTCGATATAATTGTGGTAATGTCCTTAAGATCGGCGAGTAAAAATCGACAAAGGATATTGAACGAAATACGAGGGTCGTTTTATATAAGTTTTTGACTTGACGCCAAATAGCAAAAGTTTTCCGCAAATTTCATTCTTCAAATAATTTCAATACTTTGTAATCAATTTTAATGTTTTTCGAAATATGGGAATTCATTTGGAAAACTCCATGAATTTTTTTTTTTTTTACAGTTGGAAAATAAAATGAAAATATTTTGTCAAAAATTATGTATAGTATACAGTAAACAAAAATATATATTCTTAAACATATGGACCAAAAAAGTTAAAATATTTGAAAAAAAAAAAAAAAAAATTAAATAGCGACTTTGTTTGAATTAGTTGGTGTTTTTATGGCATGTAAAGCCCCAATTGTACAATATTTATGTCCGGTTTCAGGAACGTTAGATATAGAACCAATACCCTTAACAATACGATAACCTGTCAAAAAGCGTTGCTTGAAGGTAAGATAATCTATTGACTCGATAAAGCAGTTTTTTTTTGTATAATAATATTGGCTTTTATCCATTGGCCATCTAGCCAAAAAACCATTAAACAAAAATAGACTACACTTAATATAAAATAAAAAAAATAAAGATTACAAACAATAATAATAGCCTACAAAATTCAAAAATAAAGAAAATACAAAAAGGAAAGGTTATGGGCATTTTTACGTCTCTTTTATAAACAATTTTTACTTTCTCTTACCTATGTATATATGTAATATATATATAGAGAGAAAGTATTGGATTCATGTCAAAAATTCGATGTCGAGATTTTGATGGATCTTCACGTTTTGAGGTCCCCTGAATCCAAAAAAGTGGTTTTCGCGACATGGTCTGTCTGTGTGTGTGTGTGTGTGTGTGTGTGTGTGTGGGTGGGTGTGTGTGTCTGTGTTCAATTTTAAGCATGAAGGAATTGAGCTACGAGGTTGAAATTCTATATTTAACTTAAACACCCCCGGGACCGGAAAAATAAGCTTTTAATCAAAATCGGCCAAAGATTACTAGTACTTTACTGATGTACTTTTTCAGTTTTTTTCGATTTTCTCAAAATTTGCTCCAACGATTTTTTTTAAAATTCAAAAATCAATTATTTTTTAGATGCTCTTTAAAATGTATATTCTCATTTTGCGATTGAAATCTTCTGAAGACCACTTTACTCTTGTATTTCATAGGGAAGGATAGGAGAAATGGTTGCCATGGTAACAAAATATAAATATTTTCCCATACTTATAAATTTTACATCTGAATTCAAATGTTCCGTACTGTCGGGAACTAAATATATGTCGACACAAAAAATCTGGTGTGACAAGCACAGAACACAACTTTCGATTACCGAAGGTAAGAGAAAGTTGTGTGCTGTGCGCCAGTCACACCAGATTTTTACTTCTCAATCGCAATAGAAAATTCAAACTGTAAACTGTAATTAGAGAAATTTGAAATTTTTTTTTTCATAGTTTACAAAAAAGTTCGACATCGTTGATATATACGGTCGTATTTCCATTTAGGGTTTCTTTAATATTAGTAACCAGGCACATATCTACTAAACTATTGCTCGTTATTAATTAATCATCCTAGTCCAAAAGCGTTGGAATCTCTAAAGATGAAACTTTGCAAAATGGCTCTTTCATGGGCTAGCTTCTTAGCCACCTTAACCAAACTCACTCACACGATCCTACGCCATCCTCTAAGAAGACAATGCTTGCTCAAATATTTCCAGTCTGGAGTTTGTAATAGTATGATAGTCTTTGTAACAGAATTTCCCTTTGAAGCCTCTCCACACACTTATATAGGGGCATTTGGTGGGGGAACTTGGTCAAAGACAAGAGAATAAAAAAATGAAAACTAGTTCATTCATTTCAACTTTTATTCATTCTTTTCTATTAAAAAAATTTTAAAATTTTTTTTGTTAACTATTAATCAAGTTTTTTTTTATTCGTCTTGGTTAGTGGTGCCTCTACAGGCATATCAAAAAGATAAGAGGAATAAAAAAAACCTATCTTTTTTTTTTTTTTGCTAAATTCAGTCTTGATTAAAGCTGTCTATATAATCAATGGATCGAAATTTCAATTATATAATTGTTAATTGAAGAATGTCAAATTGATGATTTAAACCAAAACAGCAACATAAGGAGCATGATAAAATAAAAAAAAAAGCCCACGTGTGGGACCCCCGCCAGGAACGAAGTTCTTCACGCCTTTTCTTCAACTCCAAATATAATTTAATATGAATATTATTGTATTTAAAAAAGAAATAAATATTTTCTTTTTTTTGAATAATATAAAAAGAGAGAATCATCTAGAGCCGGTGGGGGTAGGCGTGGCCTCGGCTAGTCTCACCTTCCGCCGCCTGCGGGCGGGCGATGTAACGCAATTTTTTTTACCTAATGTTTTCTGCCAATTCACCCTACCATAAGCCGCGTAAAAAAACTTGGTTCCAAAAATCGTGTTTCTTTTATTTAAATTCTCTGTTAAGAAATAAAATAAAAATTTTTCTTTATTTTATTTATTTCCAAATACTATCATAAGGGGCCATTCATTAATTACGTAAGGACAATTTTAGTCATTTTTGACCCCCCTACCCCCATGTAAGTATACATAAGATATTTCGAACCCCCCTCCTCTTTCTTACGTAAGACTTTATCTCGTTCTTCTAAATAATAAAATGTTAGGAAAGGATCGGTTCCACTAAAACTTACAGTTCAACTTAAATCAATAATTTTTTTATTTTTTAACAAGTAATAATTTATGAAATTAGATTTTTTGTATTAAATTTTGATTCAAAAATTATTTCGTAAGAATAAGTTTTACGACCCTCCCCCCTACATAAGGACATGTAGAGATTTTCTTAACCCCCTCCCCCTCAAGACCCTTACGTAATTAATGAATGCCCCTAATGACCAAAAAAATAATTACTGAAAAAGGCTTTTTTTAATTAATTTATAACCTCTCTTGGGGCTATTAAGACACTATCTATCACTATCTCAGAACAAAAATCCTTTTTATCGACAATTCCAGCAGGTGTACTACAGCCTTCCTTATCTGGGCCACCCATCCAAATCTATCTGGATATCGAAAAACTAAAAAAAGTATCAATTTTTTATGAATATTTCCAGCAAACTTTGCATAGTCTCTTGTTATTTTGGATCTTTTTTCTTCAGACTCTAGTGTAATGGGATGCCATAACAATTTAGAGAATACTCTCTTTTTAAATATTAAAGATGTGGATTTTGTCAACATTTTCTTTGGCAGGGCGAAATTCTATGTGTAATGAGAATTTCAATATATGTAGTAGATTAATCACAATCATCCACTATTTAGCTATTTTTATTTTTTAAACAAAATAAAACCAATTAATTTGAAACAGTTTTTAGCCAAAGCATGATGATCGATGACTCCAATTAGCATACTTTTGAAGTGACTTACAAATTGCAACCTAGTCTCAAACGCAATTCAACAGGTCCTATAATCCTGCTACTAATGTTGTTGTTGCTGCCTCTAGGGTCAATTACCATACAGGAGAGGGGCTTAAAACCAATTGTTTTGTTACGAGCCACTTATGAATATACTTCTCCCAAGGCGCCTAGGAAAACGACCGACATTTTGTATTTAAATGAATTCGTAAGCAATAACGATAAATCAAATACACATTATTAAAATGTCTTAGATGCCATAGAGGGTAGGGAGAAAAAATTCCTAACGTAAACGGAAAAAATTTAATTTAAATAAAATAGAATCGAGTCGGCGAATTGTAATTTTTTTATTATCAATTGTGAATGAATATATTAGCGAATCTTAAATGAAGTTTTTATTTATTCTGCCCCTGATAGTCCAAGCCGTTTTGTATTATTAACATAATAGATTTAATGATTTTTAAAACTAGCTCTTATTTTTGAAAGTTCTTAAATTAAATTTAATAAAATTAATTAACTTATATATTATAGTCTCTTTACCTCCTAGGGAGTTGAGAGATAAGTTTCCAAGTTATTGTTATAGGATAATAATTCTTTTAATCCTTCTTATCCTATAACAATAACCTAAACCCTTGGGGAAGTTTGGAAACTTTAGCAGTAGGATTAGCCGTGTCATCTAATTTTCTGCTTGATCATTTTCATCAATGGAGGTGAAGGGTCATCAATCTTATATAATTAGTATCAACGATTTAGGTACTTTTTTTTAAATTTCTCAATGAATGGAAGTTTTATTTGTCTATGGCCAAGTTAGTGGTGGCTGAATAAAACAATATATAGTATATTATATAGATTTTATTATTGGCAGCAACTGCAGCTAACAGTTTCGATGGTTCCCTCCATCATCTTCAGGCCTAAAAATAATAATACAAACAATGTACATTAAGTTTATTTTTCTTTCTTTAGGAACTAGTTTTTTAACATAGGTTACATATATATATATATATATATATATATATATATATATATATATATATATATATATATATATATATTTTGTGAGCTTTCTTAATAAAGAATTTGTTATAATAATTGTTTGTTATCAATATTAGAGTCATATATTTCTAATCATATTAACTATTAAATAATAACAATTATTATAACAAATTCTTTATTAAGAAAGCTCACATATATATATATATATATATATATATATATATATATATGTAACCTATGTTAAAAAACTAGTTCCTAAAGAAAGAAAAAATAAACTTAATGTACATTGTTTGTATTATTATTTTTAGGCCTGAAGATGATGGAGGGAACCATCGAAACTGTTAGCTGCAGTTGCTGCCAAAAAAAAATATATATTATACTATATTTTGTTTTATTCAGCCACCACTAACTTGGCCATAGACAAATAAAACTTCCATTCATTGAGAAATTTAGATAAATAGTTGTACAATCCCACATTCAAATACTTTTTTTTAAATGATACAATTAAAGTCATCTATTAAAAAAACTAGTGGATAATTTGGATAATTAGTAAAATAAAAGGGAACAGACAGCCAGGACAAAAAGAGTCTCAACTATAATGAAAATCCTCAAATTTTAGATTTTATCTAATTAACGCCATCATCAGTTCATTTAGAGCTAAAAGCATTGCTACATAAGAAATTATGAAGTAAAATTATTTTACATAATTTATAGACTACATATACAAGACACAGACATACCGTATGAACTCAAGTGACTAAAGTTCAATGAAGAATAGAAATGGCTGTGGTGATGATTGGATAAGGAACGAACCAAGGGCGGATACAAGGGGAGGGGTAAAAAGGTATTACCCCCCCCCCCGAGATTTGAAAAAATACCTTTTTTTTGCGAAAAAATTTATTTTTAATGTATAATTTTAAAAATTAATACTTAAAAATTTGATTTGTATTTATATTCTGGCAACCAAGTACAGAACGCGCCTTTAAATTACCGAAATTAAGAAAAAATTGTGTGCTGTGCGACCAGTCCCCCCCCTCTCCCCTCCCCGAGAAACACCTCTGGATCCGCTCTTGGAACGAAGGCTATGAGCAGAGCAGCCAACAGAAACAATAAAACATTTATATTATTTTGTCCACGTTTCGAGAAAGCATCGCTCCTATCCTCAGGACGAAATAAATGTCGAACAATAGATGGATAATTTGTCCGACAATTTATAGACTACAAATTATTCATCAATTGTTCGACAATTATTTCATCCTGAGGATGCGGTCCCGAATCATTGACGAAATAATATAAATGTTTTTTTTTTTTATTTCTGCTGGTCTTCCTTATTCAATCAAATAAATAAATATTGAATCAATTGTAGAATAAATTTATAGAATTAACCGTTGCCTCTAGATAAAACATTATAATTTAATCAGAGAATTAGATTCAAGTAAGAAACACGCAAGGTTTTTTTGTTTCAATAATTTATTAATTTAAACACTTAATACGCCTTTCGACACAAGCTGTGTCTCATCAGAAGTGAATTATATAATTCAGTGTCGAAATATGTATCATATATTAATAAATAAATTATTGAAAAAAATATGCGGGGTCGGCGAACCTCTTTTTCCCTCCAACCCTATCATGCGTTTTGGCGACCGGAAGGAATAGGACAGGCCGGCCCGTCGCACGGTCTAACGCCTGTTGAAAAGAGGAAGGAAGAGACAGACAGTAAAAAAAACTGAAGGACTGCCTGTCCCAGCTCGGGTAGCTCGTGGTCGCCATCCACTTACCCACAAGATATGGGCCCCTGAGCAAGTTCTTTTATTTATAAATAAATTTATAATTTGAAAGAGGAGAAATACTACTCTTCTTTGAAACTATTAAATGACCAAATTACTGGTTATCTTAGACTTTTAGTCCTAATTATATGACAAGTATAAAATTTAATTAATACACATTCACATTCAAATAGACTATGAGAAAAAAAATGTGATATTTTTAAGTATCCTAATTATACTCGATAAATTTCAACCACGTTTTTATTTTTTTATAGACCTAACTATACCGGTATATAATATATTATACCTATTATTAAATAAGTGATTAACAGCTAGAGTTTCCCCTACATTCAACCACCATTCCCGAATCTGTTTATTCGATTGCAAGACAAGTTCGTTCACTCTCTCTCTCTCTCTCTCTCTCTTTACTGACTAGTGAATCCAACAAGCAAGTTTGCATGTTTGGCTTTGAAATGCAAGCATACGATTCATTCTCTACAGGGAGAGAGAGAGAGAGCGTGTTGCTGTTGGAGACTGGAATGCCTGAAGGGAACAAGGCGTATACAAGACCCCTGAGCCTGTGTGCCTCAACTCCTACTCATCTATTGGCTAGGACAACTTGGACGGAGTTAGTGCTTTTGCACTCAAAAGTCCCTGCTAATCCCGCTAATTTATTTGTTAGATAAAACATAGGATGCAATTAAAAAATTAATAAGATTTAAACTTTCGACCGTTGGTTCTCGTTGAAACATTTTGTAAATTAAAATTAAATATAAAAATTAAACACTAGGTTATTTGTTTCAAAGGTTTTATTAATTAAAAATTAACACTTAATACGTATTTCGACAATTTCTTGTCATCATCAGAAGTGATCGCTTATTAAGTGTTAATTTTTAATTAATAAAACCTTTGAAACAAATAACCTAGTGTTTAATTTGTATATTTAAAAAATTAAAATGTTTATATTTTTAAATATTTTTATGGGCATAGGAGTAAGCAACTAATGACGTTTAGGTATATTATCTGTTAAACGTGAAAGACAAATGCTTTGTATGGTGGATAGCTTCGAATAGTAGTCAATTATTCGATCAAAACAAAAACAAAAGATAGAAAATTAATTAAAAGTCAAAAAGCCTTTATTCTGATTGGCTGTCTATAAAAACATTACAATATACAGGCATCAATAGGAATCGTTAAAAAGTTATACAGCCAAAAAGAAATAAAAAAGAAATTTTCCTTTCCTATGAAGTACAGTGAGGGACAATATTAAGTCCCACCCATGCGTTTTCTACGTGTGATTATTTCATTCATGTCAAGAATAAAGTGAGCTTCAAACAATTTTGAAGGTAAAATATATATATACATTTTAAAGAGCATCTAAAAAAATTATAGATTTATGAATTTTAATCAAAATCGTTAGAGAGAATTTTTTGAGAAATTAAAAAAAAAAAAAAAAAAAAAAAAAAAACTAAAAAAAGTGCATCAATACTCTTTGGTCGATTTTGTTGAAAAGCTTTGTGTTGAGAAGGAGGTACATAACTAAAATATAAAATTTCAACCTCCTAACTCTTTTCGTTCTTGAGATATTTTGTTCACAGACAGGATCTACTTTTTTTGATTTAGGGGACCTCAAAACGAGTATTTTCATTAGAATCTCGACATTGAATTTTTGACATAAATCCAATACTTCCCAATATATATTTATATACTGTATATATAGATAAGAGAAAGTAAAAAAAAATCATGAAAATATGGGTCAACTGTATAAAATTCTCAAATGCAAATATAGATTATTTGCAGTGTGCAAATATATTAATTTATCTATTTCAACGTATAGGTGAAAATGAGAGATAGAGAAGGCAAAAGAGATGGAGGGTGGGAATTAAATTAGTATTCCATATCTTGGCGCCTTCGTCACGGTTTCTTATCGCGCGCGGCGAGGCGCGCCGTTTCCTCCTCCCATGTGCAAACCCAAATGGGCAAGGAAAGGATGGTGGGAGGTGGGGGCAAAGAAGAAGCTCTTGTATAACTGCGAAGGAACAAAACCCAAGTATAGAAGGCGGCGTTTATCACGCGATATTAACCTCTTGGCGTACCTCGAAGGGGCCAGACGGCTAAATCACTAGGAAATACGAGTCTCCAGGGGTGTAGAAAGATCTTAACTCTTTTTTCGGACACTAAATATATTCTGGCCAATTAAAAAAAAAAATTTAATCTTCAATCGAGATATTAATAAAAATCTTTTAATTAGAAGCTTACAATAAACTAATAAATACCTGGCTATATGAACAATAGTCTAAGGCCATTCAAATTCAAAATCCATCATTTAAAACATTATTAGATGACTGGAATAGGTATAGAAGCCAGTATTTAAATGTGCATTATCATTTTTAAATAAATTATTATTCATATAATTTAATATTTATATACTAGTTACAATAGAAATCCAAAAAATATAAATTACACAAAAAAAAAGTTACACAGGGCGAGATTCGAACTCGGGATTTCATGTTTACAAAGAATGAACGCTAGTAAAGCCACAATGGCTTTTTGAATTGTTAGTGTTTGTTGACAAAATCTTTAACATTTTTTTTTTTTGACGATTTGAGAAGTGCGTTCTCTCGCTTTAAGAGAATTTGTTTTGTTTTCCATTAAGAACTACCGATAAAAAAATTTACGTTGCATTCGGTGACATGAAGGCTATGCACTCCTCTTGTTAGTGTATTTTAAAAATTTTGAATTAAAAAATGCCCGGTTTTTTTTTTTTTTTTTAGAACAAACAGTTGACAAGTTTACATTTTATCTTTTAAGAATATAATTAATTCTCATGTTAATTTAACAAAAGAAGAAAAAGAAAAAAATTATATATATATATATATATAAATAAATGAGAGAGGAAAAAAAAATTGTGAACGATGTAGAAATGCGTGCAAGAAAGTATCCGGTGTACACGCACAATTCATAAATCAAAGCTACGCACGCAAACAAATCCTGTCTTATGTGGAGCAGAAGAAAGATGGCCGATTAGTCACTTAGTCAGAACATAATCTTCTTAACCTTCTCCTCCCCCCGTCTCTCTAGCGCCCAAACCATTTTGGAAAAGTTGAATTAAAGGTATCTTGGCACGCAAGTTTTACGATTTATGCATTTCTTCACTAAATTCATCCCTTATTTGTTAATGAGAGTTAGGCATTTAAAATTACTCAAATGTTCCGTTTAATGTACTAATAAATCGTAATAAAATTTAAAAAATAATTAATTTGTATTTAGGGAATTGGATGAAGATACCCTCCATTCATGGAATACACAAATGAAAAGAATACATAAATATTTCTCTATACATTTCCTATGGGAGAAATCGTAACTTTAAGAATTAATAACTCAAAAATCTGGTGTGACTGGCGCATAGCACACAACTTTCTCTTACCCTTCGGTAAGAGAAAGTTGTGCACTGTGCTGGTCACACCAGATTTTTTGTGTCGAGATATATTTAGTTTCCGCTAGCACCTTAGTTTCAAACTTGCGTTTTAAATGTTGACTGCTTGAAATAAACTATGGTTATTTTTCAAAATTTTAATCTCATATTTGGACATTTTATACACAATATAGAATCGTAAATAAATACAAAATATAGAATCGTAAATAAATACAAAATTTCATAAGAATTGGAAAAAAAAATTTTAAATGCGTAAAAAGTTCCAAAGGGGACCCCTTTTGAATCGAAATTAACATACAAATCCCTATAGGAAATTAACATTGGCCAAATGCGAAGATAAGGTAGAAAAATTTAAAACGCGTAGAAAGAGAGAAGATAATTTCGTGAGAGAGAGAGAGATATATATGTTTTCTCTGAAAAAAAAAATGGGCGTTTAAATAATAATTGATTTTTAATCTAATAAAAAGAAAAAGATTTAAATTCGGTTACCATGGCAACCATTTATTTCTCCTATCTTTCCTATGAAGCACAAGAGTAAAGTGTGCTTCAAACAATTTTGAGGGCAAAACGAGAATATACATTTGAAAGAGCATCTAAAAAATAATTGATTTTTGAATTTTAATCAAAATCGTTAGAGCGAATTTTGAGAAAATCGAAAAATACTGAAAAAGTACATCAGTAAAGTACTAGTACTTTTTGGCCGATTTTGATTAAAAGCTTATTTTGTCGGTCCCGGGGGGTGTTTAACTTAAATATAAAATTTCAGCCTCATAGCTCAATTCCTTCATGCTTAAAATTGAACACACACAGACACACACACACACACACACACACACACACACACACAGACAGACAGACAGACCATGTCGCGAAAACCACTTTTTTGGATTCAGGGGACCTCAAAACGTGAAGATCCATCAAAATCTCGACATCGAATTTTTGACATGAAACCAATACTTTCTCTCTACACTGTAAAAAAAATATGAATTTTCATTCATATCTCATAAACTTTGGTGGTTTAATTTTAATACACCCAGGATGTGAAATAAAATTAATATAAAAGTTTATGAACAAATTACCAACTTTTAAACTTATCTTTTTCTTTGTGTGCCGCCAAATTTTGAAATCGTTAAAAGTGCACCGCGACAAGTTGAGAATCACTGGTCTAAACGTTCTCAAATAACTCGACTACCTCAAGGAATTTTTATTAATATTATTTTATAATTATTTTAAGGAAACTTGAAATTATTCTTTTAAAATTTATTTCACAAATCTAAATTTATTAAATTCTGGTTTGAAATTCGCGCTCTAAACTATTTAAATATTTATGAAGTATATTAAAATCATACTAATTAAATAATTTTTATAAAATAATTCAACTAAATAGCTATAAAAATTAAAATTAAAATTAACAATTTCACCAAAATAATTAATTTTAAAATATACAAAAATTGGTTAGGTTGGCACCAGGGTTGGGTTTTATACACAATTTTGCAGTTTTATACAAAAATTGCGGATAAATTTTGTATAAAATGTATTAAACGTATAAAATGTATAAAACTTGGATGCGCATGCGCAAACCCGACGAGAAAGGAAGT
The DNA here is from genome assembly GCA_023213315.1 of Euborellia annulipes. Lineage (NCBI taxonomy): Eukaryota > Metazoa > Arthropoda > Insecta > Dermaptera > Anisolabididae > Euborellia > Euborellia annulipes. The sequence continues at coordinate 16,129 of JAKCPI010021358.1, forward strand.
TCAAATAAAATTTCATTTTTCAATTATTAACATTTTGATTATATTATTCACTAAATAAAAAGCAAACAACATCGTCAATGCTTTAGAACATTATAAAATATGAAAAGCTTTTAAGCTGTTTTTTCAGGGTGAGAGAATTGGTTTTTTACAGTTTTATACCTTTTATACATCGGCCTAGTTTTATCCGCGATAGTTTTATACATGTATAAAACCGTGCATTATACTCGGCGGGATAAAACTTGCCAACTCTGGTTGCCAGCAAATTCTGTTTTTGAAGTAGCTGATTTAACGCATAGATAATTGAACGTGTATTATTATTTAAAATGAAATATAAATATTTAATCAATATATTGGAACATTTTACTAACAAAATCGTAAGTATTGAATTTGAATTTTTTCATTGAAATTTTTTTTTCTCAATTTCAAATCAATTAGTTTGTCTTTTTTCAGGTGAGGTTAGTTAATACTCCAAGCAGGGAATAAACTCCAAACTGCAATGAAAATGTAACTCTTTATTTCTTCTCAAAGAAGATGAAAATCGACATATTTTTTGTATTAAATAATTAAAATGATTTGTATTTGTGTTAAATTTACTTGGAAATGTATAAAAATTCATTTTTTGATACAAATTTATTATTTTAATACTTTAATTTGTTTTATTATTTAGTAAAATTGTATATTTTAATATAATATAATTTTTTTTTAATAAATAAAAAATAAAATAAATAAAAAAAACTATTTCACCTAGACCACTCACTTTCCCTCAAAACTATAAACTCGTAAGGACTTTAATTTTTGTTTATTAAAGCTTTTGTGGTTTGAAATATTATTATTAGGAGAATTTTTAATTATAGACCACATATTTGTATTAAATATTTATTAAAAATAAATATATTTGTACAGTATTTATATATTTTTAATAAATATTTAATACAAATATGTGGTCTATAATTAAAAGTTCTCCTACTTTCATTTTTCACAAAAAAGTATATTATTTCTCATAAACCCGTAATTTAAATTTCATATACCAAAAATGAATTTATTCATAAACCCGAAAATGAATTTTTTCATATACCCGAATATGAAAGTTCATTTTTGGTATATGAACTTTCTCATATACCCAAATTGAATATTCATAAACAGTTTGTGTAACAGACTTCCTATACATGTGTATGAATATGGCTCGAAAATTTTTAACAGTGTATATATATATTACATATATACATAGGTAAGAGAAAGTAAAAAGTTATAGGAATTTCGGGATGAAAATAATTTTCCTGTAATTTCGAGAAGGTCCTCTTTAGACATATAAAATTTCATTTCAAAATTCCAACAACGGGAAGTTGCCTAAATAGAGCGTGACAAACAGACAGACGGACATTAGTGAATTATATATATAGATAGTCGTAAGATAGGATGTGATCCCCCGAGAAAAAAGACTGTAGAACGCGAACCGGGAACCATCCGCACTTAATTATTTTCAAATATCTTATAACTCTAAATGGACTCTGCAGCCGAAAGAGTATAATTTAAATATAAAAGGAGAGCGAAGCTATTACTTTCTCTTACCTATGTATATATGTAATATATATATAGAGAGAAAGTATTGGATTCATGTCAAAAATTTGATGTCGAGATTTTGATGGATCTTCACGTTTTGAGGTCCCCTGAATCCAAAAAAGTGGTTTTCGCGACATGGTCTGTCTGTGGGTGTGTGGGTGTGTGTGTCTGTGTGTCTGTGTTCAATTTTAAGCATGAAGGAATTGAGCTATGAGGCTGAAATTTTATATTTATGTTAAACACCCCCGGGACCGGAAAAATAAGCTTTTAATCAAAATCGGCCAAAGAGTACTAGTACTTTACTGATGTACTTTTTCAGTTTTTTTCGATTTTCTCAAAGTTTGCTCTAACGATTTTGATTAAAATTCAAAAATCAATTATTTTTTAGATGCTTTTCAAATGTATATTCTCGTTTTGCCCTCAAAATTGTTTGAAGCACACTTTACTCTTGTGCTTCATAGGAAAGATAGGAGAAATGGTTGCCATGGTAACAAAATATAAATATTTTCCCAAACTTATAAATTTTACATCTGAATTCAAATATTCCCTACTGCCGGGAACTAAATACATGTCGACACAAAAAATCTGGTGTGACAAGCACAGTACACAACTTTCGATTACCGAAGGTAAGAGAAAGTTGTGTGCTGTGTGCCAGTCACACCAGATTTTTTTTTAAATAAATAAATAGAATATTATATTGCCTACTACAAGTTTATAAAAGTCTATGGATATTTTAAAAAAGAAATAAATCTCCAATAGGAAAACTTTTATTCCCTATAAACGAAGTAAATTTTTTACAACATATCAACAATACTATATTTATTATTTTCTACGTAATTTTCAAAAGCCAATAACGATACATAAACATTTTTTTTTTTTTTTAGTTGGAGCCAAAAGAAATGAATAAAACATGAGATAAAAAAGATACTATTACTTATTTAGCAACCTATAAATAAGTATATATAATATTTTATATCACCCCGATAAACTGTGAAAATACCAATTTGGTATATGAGTATATTTTTTAATATATAAGTTTAATATAAATATTTATTTTAATGGATATTTGAAAGAAAAGGGGCTTAATTAACTCTTTCTCTCTGAAAGTGAATATCATTTACTTTTTATTCATGGCCCTCTTATGTTTATTTTGCCTTTAAATGACTTCTCTATTTGCATAGCATTTTTTCAGTCGTTATTATTTGCTTCAGATATTTGTTCATATTTCGTTAGTCTTTTCAATTCGTTCTTCAAGAATAACAATTTTCTTTTATTTTTCTTTAAAATAATTAATAACATATTGGAATTTTTATGGCAAGAATTGATGGTTTAGTAAGCAGAGTTCTTCTAATATACGAATCTCATTAAGCAGCAGTCTTTTTAGTTATTTTTATTTTTTAGTTCTATTTTTTTTTTAAAGGTCTTTTTCGGCATCTAAGGCCATTTAGACCCCATCCCTATTTATTTCAAATAATTTGTAGTCAAATCAAATGAAATAAATTTTTCTCGCCCGGGACTCCGGTGCGAGAAGCTAATGTCAACTCACTTGGCCACGGTTCCCGGTCTAGTTCTATATTAATTTGACATGAATATGTCGGATAAATTCTAATAAATTTAAAATTTTAAAATTTAACTATAAAATGTGAGATTTATAGAGATGATGGGCCAAACTAAAATTTTTTATTTTCTACAAGAGCGAACTTAACTTTTTTTTTTACACAAGTAATAATTAAAGTTTTTCTATAAAATTAGTATAATTTAGAAGAAAGATTCTTTCAAAAAAAAAAAGATCAGAGAGAAAAATTTTCATATAAGCTAGATGAAATGGAAGAAATTATTTTAATTTTATTGAAATTTTTGGTTATACAATGGTTGAAAAGCAACGAGAAAAATAATCCAGAAGAAAATAGCCAGTAATTTAATATTTTAATTAATTAAATCAATAAAATAAATAAAAGACTATTTGGTATCCAAATGACTTAAATAAAATCATCGGACAGCCTGGGATCCGAACCCTCGACCTCGACCCTTGGTATACAAGGCAAGTGTCCTACCAACTACACCAAGCCCGAGGGCGGCGGAATTTTTAAAATATACATATAATTTATATATTTATTTTCTCGTTATGTAGTTATTTACAAGAAATTCACATCACTTCGGTTTCAGCTAACTCATAGTACTAATTGTACTCCTAAATCTTCACCTCGCTACTAGAGGGTAACCGAAAAGCAAAGATGTTTGAGATTTTTGTAAATAACTTCATAATGAGATAATAAATATATAAATTATATGTATTATATATTTTTGCATCTTTGGATTGCCCTGAACTACTGATGTATACATAATATTTCAGTCCTAATGAGTTAATATATTTTATTAAATTAAATGAAAAAATACTCAATGTTTTTCTTCTGGATTATTTTTCTTCTTGCTTTTATTTTCGAGAGAGAGAGGGATACAAAATTAGCAAATTCGCTACAACAAAATCTTAAATTAAAATTTAATTCAAAAAATTTCTACACGTGTGGAGATCAACAAAGAAAATGTTAAACTTGCAATTTCAAATACACATATATATAGGTCTGTTTATGAAAATTCCCACAAGAAATGTGGGATGATCTTGTCATTGGATTATAAAAGGATATCCCCCACTCTCTTTGAGTGAGTTTCTATTTCTCTCTGAATAGACTGGACTTTCACTTGTTATTGTTTTATCTATAATTTACCCTTAAATAAAATACCTACAAAAGGTATTCATACCATGGACACCTGCTCACACCAACAACCCTTCATCTTAAATTCTCTTATAAAATAAATTTTATGTACGAAGTGAAAAAATTTACCAAGTAAAAAATATGTGATATAGAGGGGTTCAGTAGTCATATATAGAACAAAAAAAAGTTCATGTATTTCCCTAATGAATTTATTCTTGTTATTGTTTGTCTCTTTTAAAAGGGGGAAATCCCTTTCTAAGACTCTAATTTATATTTGTGAAATAATAAATCTGGTTGTAGGCTACCCTCTAATCGATAAACATGGAGAAACATAAATATTTTCGTGTGAAATAAGTGCAAGGCCCATAAGGAGGAGGCTTTGATAATTAATTGCTTTGTGGGAAGGGAGACAAGTTGTGCTTTGATGAGAACCCCTCGGGATATCCAATCTCTACCCGAATGTTGTTCCGGTCGAACTGGGTTTAAACTAATGTTTAATTATTAAATCATTTATATTATCAGATAATTTAATGAGGAAAAAAAACTAACAAACTTAAATCAATAAGAGGAAAACTTTCTTCTTTTATATCTTCAAAGATAAGATGTGTATTTATTTAATTTATTTACTCCGAGTACGTAGCATTTGACAAAAAATGTTAATTATTCTGCTGGAAACAATGAATTAATTAAAGTGTATATGGCGCGCAAATTTGTATCTAACTTCATAGGAATGACTGTAGATGCTGCTAACGTCGTTGTATATAAAATGCACGTAACGGTCGTGACAGTTAGTTCACTTGAGTCGGAGCAAGTGAACAGTACTTGATAACTGCTGCAGAATAAGCAGTCGAAACGTTGTACAATATTTATATTTTTAATAAATAATTAATACAAAATGTGGTCTATAATTAAAAATTCCCCTAATAATAATAATTCAAACCACAAAAGCTTTAATGAACACATTCGTGGTAAATATAATTAAAGTACTTTTTAGGGTACTGAGCAGCAGAGAAAATTTTTGGGAAGTTTGGGATAACAAGTAATTTAAATTAAAAGTAGGGTACTTTGAATAATGTAAGAATAGAAAATTCTTGAAAGTAATGACGTTTGTTTTAAAGTATTCATACTCTTAGTTCTGAGTACCGCAGGTCCCTAAATTTGATTTTTTACTTTCTCTAAAATTCGAATGGAAATACACGTTTTGTGGTCCTCTAAGTCCAAAAAAGTAGGTCCCGCAAAATATCTCAAGAACAGAAAAAACTCTCAGTCATTAGTGTCAGCACTGAGAAGTTGTGGTTACTCTGAAGAGTAACTTTCATGGGAATGATACTGAGGTGGGTTCCCGTTTCCTTCTTCAGGAGGAGGCATCTCAAATAGAGTTGGATAATACGTAATACGAAGCTTATGAAGAAAATCAGTCGAAAAGTACTAGTACTTTACTGATGAACTTTTTTAGTTTTTATTTTTTTTTATTTTTTCAAAATTCTCTAAAATGTTCAAAATTAATTAAAATTCATTAATCACTTAATTTTTGAATACTTTTTAAAATTTATATTCTCATTTTGCCCTCAATATTTTTTGAAGCACACTTTATTTTGGTACTTCATAAGAAAGATAGGAAAAATGGTTGCCATGGTAACAAAATATAAGTATTATTATATTTTTCTGTTTATAAATTTTATTATACCTGCCGAAACTAAATATAATATATGTCGACGCAATAAATCTGGCGGGACAAGCACAGAATTTGTTTTTAGTGAAATTTCTAAGTTTTATTAAGCAAATTATTAGGTTAGAGTAATATCAGGAATTTTTAAGATAATTAATTTGAAACAATTAATTTAAAATAAAATTTTGTGTAAATAAAAAAAATTATGTGAATAAATTACTTCCCCCATTTTTTTGTTCTGATAAGCCATATCCTGGTAACATATGTTCTCTCGTTTTTCTTTTTTTTTTTTTTATTTATAAAAATTGACAGAAATTAAGAAAAAATGACTCTAATTTGTTTTGATACCAATTTTAACTTTTAAAGGATTAAAGGGAAGATAGGCTTTTAGTAGTAAAGAGGTGGAGATGATGTTCAGATCGGACTTGAGCCAAATGTCCAAGTTGATGAATGTTTGAGTAACATAAGAAACGAACAGAGAGATGATAGCAAGCCAAATATAACCTCCCCCCCCACTATTCAAGGATTAAGGGACTGACCAAAGACTATTTGTCAAAACAACAGAGTTGTTACACTGACGCTTCCACTTGAGTAAACAATCCGCACTGGAAATTCTATCCAATTTCTCATATTTTCTTCTCCCCTTCTATTTTCATGATTTTTTATAGACTATCTATTTAAATAAAAAAGAACATTAGAATTTATTTTTATAGTTCAGTATTTTGCCTTTAAACAATTGTTTAAATAATAATAATACTCCATTGGAATAATATATTCTACCAAATAATATAGATTTGTGATAAACTGCAAAAATATCTATCCACTGTCCACCAGATTTGAATTACTTATCGAATGAACCCAGAAGTTTTAACTAGACTACAAAAGAATAATATAATAATAAATTATCAATAAACAGCCTATCATACCATTCAGCTGGATAAAAGGCAATTCAAATTGTACGAAATATATCTATTTGGCAAAAAGAGCAACAAAGATATACTGTATTCAGTTTTAAATTTTTAATTGACTGACAACTGATTTACAAATATTTTTGATCAAGTGACCTAAGAAGAATTTTTATAATTTTTATAAAAAACAAGACAGCCAAAAGGACAACTCACTAATTAAAATATAGAAATGAATAGCAATGAAAATATTTTCTTTTATTTATTTTTTGACTAAATGAGAACCATACAAAACACTTTAAAGGCCAATTTTACAGCTGTTTAAATTTAATACTCTTAACATTTGGGTCTAGGATGATTTAATGAGGCGAATTAAAAACACAAAGTTATATTAATAAAAGAATTTGTTTTTTGGTATGTGCTTTGTTTGTAAAGATTACAATGTTCCGCCCACTCATTCTGTGGCCTTCTTCAGGTACAATTCAGTTAAGATTACAAAGGTTATTACTAGGGTCCGACCGAAACAAGATTTTCAGCCGAAACCGAAACCGAATATTCGGCCTCAACCTTAGTTTCGGCCGAAACCGTACCCGAAACCGAAACTTGTATTTCCTATAAAATTTTTTTTTTATTTTACCTTTTTTTTTTTTTTTGAAATTTTTTTCCCTTCCGTGAAAATCATTTTACCTTTTTTTAGGGAGACTAAATTTTTTTCTCCCTCAAGTGCAAATCATTTGACCTTTTTTTGCATGCGAGTCTCATCCCATCTTTTCAGACTCAGGTTTCGGCTACTTTTTGGCCGAAACCATGATTTTTGGCCCGAAACCGAATATTCGGTCGGTTCCTAGTTATTACATCTGTGACAATCTCATTTGAATATTTGTATTTTCAATTCAAATGGGTTTGTCAGAGATGTAACAACCTTAGTAATCTTAGCTGAATTGTACCTGAAGAAAGCCACACAATGAATGGCAAAACGTTGTAATCTTTACAAATAAACCACAGTTGAACCGAAAATCAAATTCTTTTATTAATACAACTATGTGTTTTTTAATTCACCTCATTAAATCACACTAGACCCAAATGTTAAAAGTTTTAAATTTAAACAGCTCTAAAATTGTTCTCATAAAATTTGGTCTGATGATGGTCAGAATGACCGAAACAGTTGTCGGCCTGCTTTCTTTGTGATTTTATTTTTAATAATAAACAAGATTAAATTGTACGCAATTTGAAAATTAAATTTCTTTCTCTTTAGATACCAAATTGAACTTGAATAATGTCAGAAAAAAAAATATATTTGATGTCATTAATTCATCCCTTCTATGACGTTTGAAAATCATTTATAATAAGATACAAGCAGCCCTTCGTGTCACAAAGTAGGATCATTAATCTACCTTTAATTAAACGTATCTATTAAAATGAACCACCCTTTGGTTTATACTCCACCTTCCATCTCCATAATTAGGGATATTAATTAAAAGTCAATTCATTCTCTTGGGAAATCAATCCATAAAAAAAATAATAGACCAAGTAAAAGAAGAATAAACTTTTTAAATAGAGAGAAAAAAGTAAATAAGTGTTTCATACATGTTTAGCCAAGAGGTCATATTATTTTTATAACGAAGACCTTTTTCATATCTCATAAAAAAAGCATCTAAGAGATGCAAAAATGTGAAAAATAAAATGAAAAAACATATGCCAGGCAGGAGAATATAACTTAAAATGGTTATCAAAAGTTTCGCAAGACATTTAGGATCGTTAAAAAAATTTTTCTATTGTCTTGTCGGGTAACAAAAAAAAAAAAATTAATCTGCTTCTATAAAGTAGAGGAACAATAATTAATTTTTTTTCAGTTTGTCATCTAACAACTAAAGTCATTTGTGCATATAAAGTGAGTTACTTGCAGCTATGAAAGGAGTATTATTATTCTTTGCATGCTTTTAATCTGATTATTAAATATGACATATTTGCATACCTAATTAACAGATGGCATTTTTAATTTTAGAGGAATGTAATGTCGCATTGTGATTATATCAGAAGATGGATGATTTTGTCATGATAAATTAATAAATACAGAGTGGATTTTAAGATTTTTTTTTTTTAGATTGGTTAAAAATAAAATGAAAATATTCTTCTAAAGCTTTGCGTTAGTTTTTTTTATAATTTTATATCGATATAAGAACAAAGGATTTTTTATAAATATAAAAAAAAAAAAATTAAATATTTTTCGAGATCTATATATTTGAATAAGATAATAGTATTCAAAATACCTCGATTCGGACTAAACAAGTCATAGATATATTCAACAAGACAAGTGAGTGTTTTTTATTGGTGAGGCCAAACATCCCATGGCCCCGTGGAATCGAACCCAGGATCTCCGCCTTTCCGGGGCATAGGCGGAGATCCTGGGTTCGATTCCCGGGGGCCATGGAATGTTTGGCCTCAACAATAAAAAACACTCACATGTCTTGTTGAATAAAAAAAAATCCTAGGGAAAGAGATGTTGTAGCCATGTGAAATCTACTAAAAATTATTTATTTTACTCCATAAGTGGTGTTGCTGAAGTTGATTAACTTAGAAGAAAAGAAAATCCTCCAGCTGATTTATTAAATACTATCCGCAATGCCCGACTTTGGACCACCACCCAGAAAATTCTTTACCAATTAAAAAAAAAACTCCATGAAAATACTTCTAACAGTTTAAAAACCCACATAGGACAAACAAAATTTCATTTTTATAAAAATAGAACAAAACGATATTATATTTTTAAATGAATTAAAATTTAGTTGCCTCGCTCTTTTTTTTACCTTATTCATACAATAATATCAACTATCCCCCGTTCAAATAAATTTAATAATTTTTATTTAAATTCTCCTAGTTGCAATTTGTCTTTCCTGAGGAATTAACTAAGTCATATTAAAAAAAAAAAAAAAATATTTTAATTAAAAAGTGTTTAGGAATCCTATATTAGATATACTATATCAGCTATTTTTTCAATAAAAGATAAGTGTTGGTCACCACAAGTTAGATAATTCAATGAGCGTTTATCCCGAGATAAGAATATCACTCAGGGAGAAGAAAAATATTTCGGCTCATTGAGTTCAACAAATTCAAATTGCTGTTGTTGTGCACTCACACACACCTAGTATGTATTGAATTAGGATTTGATTGGACATGTCAAATAGGTATCCGAAGCTTATGCTAAGCTGGATTTACGAAATCCAGAGCGAACTGTCAATTCCATAACACGTAAAGGGATATAATTGACGGACCATTTGAAGTTTGTTTTTTTTTTTTTATTTTATTTTATAAGATTCCCAAAAAAACAAAAAACAAATTGACACCTACATTTAGTTAAGATATTTTTCTCAATAAATAAAATGGATGATTGAATCATTTAATGGAAAATGAAAGAGATTAATAATTGTGTGAGTAAAAGAAAGAAAATTCAACTATAATAGATCAAAAATTAATTACACCAATACCTCGATTGATTTGGCTCCGATTAGTATTTATTTAACTAGAGTTTGAAATTTTTCAACATTTTTACTTGAAAAATAAAAAAAACTGGTGTGACTGGTCGCACAGCATACAACTTTCCCTTCAGTAATCGAAAGTTGTGTTCTGTGCTTGTCACACCAAATTTTTGTGTCGACATATATTTAGTTTCCGTGCATAGTTTTAGTACGTTCGAATTTCAAGATGTAAAATTTATAAGTATGGGAAAATAATTATATTTTGTTACCATAGCAACCATTTCTCCTCTTTCCTAAGAAGTACCAGAATAAAGTGGTCTTCAGAAGATTTCAATGGCAAAGTGAGAATATAAATTTTAAAAGGCATCTAAAAAATAATTGATTTTTGAATTTTAATCAAAATTGTTGGAGCGAATTTTGAGAAAATAAAAAAAACCTGGAAAAAGTGTCCGATTTTGTTCAAAAGTTTCGTGTCTGGTCCCAGGAGGGTGCCAAACTTAAATATAAAATGTCAACCTCCTAGCTATTTTTGTTCTTGAGATATTTTGTTCACAGACAGACATACACACACACACACACACACAGACCATGTCGCGAAAACCACTTTTTTGGATTCAGGGGAACTCAAAAAGTGTATATCCATCAAAATCTCGACATCGAATTTTTGACATGAATACAATACTTTCTCTCTATATATTAACATATATAGGTAAGATAAATAATTAATACAAATGTGGTCTATAATTAAAAACTCCCATAATAATAATAATACAAAGTACAAAAGCTTTAATAAACAAAATCCCTAATCTCTGACAATTCTCTCAGTCAATAGCAGAAATGCGTCTTAATTAAAATACTAAAACTTGAAATTATACAGATAGGATTTTAAATAGGCCCATATGCATCATTAACTAAATAAATACATGTATATGTTTTTCTCATTTATTGAAAATTAGCGCCTTCAAATCAAGTAGTTGATTTCAATTGTAACAAACAATTATCAAAATTCGACTACTAAATTAAGTTCAATATTAGCTTCACAATTTAGGAACATAAATGAAAATATTTGTATATGCATTATTCTAATTAAAAACAGTAGTCAATATTTTTCTAAAAAAAATTTTAGAGACAGGGAAAACCGGACTAGTTAACAACCTCTTCAAATTTAACCTCCAAGTCACGAGTAGGGAATTTTTTATTATAAAATTTGAATATGCAAAACTTGTTTTTTTAATTAATTATAATATTTATTGGACAAAATTATATCATAAGTATCAAATTTTTATAGATTAGCCTATATTTATTTACATGTAAGGCTCAAAAGAATTTGAATTGCAAATTTTTTTTTTTAATAAAACGGAAAAAAAGGGTTAGATTATTAATATTTATTTATTATTTATGAGCTGATGCTTGAGGGCTTTATTTTACTTTAAAATTGAAATAGTTGCGTTGGTCACTTTGTTTATGAACATTCTAAGTAAATGTTTACTCTGAGAGCCCTTCCTTTCCTTTCTTATCCAGTGAGCCTTTTGGGCGAGAGATGATTTATATTAAAATTTTCAAACCCTCTCCCCACATTTCTCTCTTTCTCTCTCGTCTGGCCTTAAAACGTTTCGATTTATTTGCTTAAGCATCTTGCCCTTAAGCAAAACCAACGCGAGAAAACCATTCTCTCTAAAGAGTTTTTTTTTTTTTTGTTTTTATAAATATTCTCTATTTTCTTTAGATTTTTGAAAAAAATATCAAATAAGTTAAATGACTAACTGTTGATTATTTGCATTTTATTTTATTTGTTTGGTTTTAGACCAAATGTCCTACCAAAAAAATTTACATACATCAAAAAAATCTATATTGTGTGCTATCCCTTCAAAAGTTGATTTGAACTTTTTTTTTTTTTCAAATGTTTCTTGTTTGAAATTCCAACTTTTTTTTTCATACTTAATAATTAATTGATTTTTTTTTGTCTTGGAGTTTTCTTTCCCTTTTTAAGGAGAGAGAGTCCCAAGAGAAATCAGTGACATTAAAATAATCTGGAGTTTTTTCCCCTTCCAAAAGATAAAGAAAAAAAAAATTAAAAGTTGAAATTTGACACAAGACAATAGCTATAAAATAACAAAAAATTTCATTTAAACCCTCCAACTCCAAATTGTGGTTATACTATCAATCTATTATAATTACTAAATAATTCTTTGTTAAATTAATTTTTTATCGTTGATAAAATGCACCATATCTGCTGTTGATTTATTATGGTAGTGGAAGGAAACAAGAGAATGTATATATTGTGACCGTCCACATGAAAAGGTACCAAATCTTTACAGGGGCCAAAATTGAGTTTTCTGTACAGAATGCATCGTGCTGAGCACGCTTGTATTTTTATAATTTTTTTTTCGCCTATGCCCCGGAAAGGCGGAGATCCTGGGTTCGATTCCCGGGGGCCATGGGATGTTTGGCCTCACCAATAAAAAACACTCACATGTCTTGTTGAATTTTTTTTTTTTTGTTTGGAATATAGGAATTTTTATGAAAAACCTAGTTTTAAGAAATATGAGTTTAAAGTTTGTTTTTTTTTTTTTTTTTCAATTTTTTGATATAAAATACATCGATTCTGATGAATCGAATATTTCAACATATCAAGATGAAGAACTAGAGAATCGGAATCAGTAATAAAAAAATCAATTATTTTGAACTTTTTTTAGTAAATCGGCTCTCCTGAAAATTTAGCCCAGTGGTACCTTTTCATGTGGATGGTCACATATAATAGGCCTAATTTATATTTTAATTAATTTATTAAGTAAATATCTATATCTGCCCTCTCCCTCGGAAATCTCCTACAACATAGTAATTATAATAGACTGATAGTGTAACCAAAATTTGGAGTTAAAGGATTTAAATGAAATTTTTAGTTTTTTTATAGCTATTGTTTGTTGTATTGTGAAATTTCAAATTTTTTTCATACATTTAATTTTTTTTTTTTGCCCTCGGGGCTTGGTGTAGAGGTTAGCGTGCTAACCTCGTATAACAAACGTCGCGGGTTCGGACCCCAGGCAGTCCGATGATTTTATTTAAGCCAATTGGATACCAAATGGCTTAAATAAGAATGCCTGGACCCCATATATGTATATTAAATCAATAACGGTTATCGTAAATGAAAAAAAAAATTTTTTTATATCTTTTGAAAAAAAAAAACCCTGGTTATTTTAATGTCACTGATTTTTCTTGGGACTCTCTCTCTCCCCTACACTCACCGGCAAAAAAAACGCAACTCTGTTTCTCCTTAAGAATATCTATTCTAATCCTTAAATTCTAGAATTAGGCGTAAAATTAATTTCTTTATACTGTATAAAAGGTAAATAAATATTTTTGATTTGCAAATATAAATAAAAAATTTCACTCATTAAAAAAAATAATCTCCCTATAAATTTTTCCCAATATTTACAAATGAATCCTTGGCTTGTACGATATTTGAAATTTACATCTGGATTGACTCATTTAATCTGCAAATTAACATCATATAAACAAATATACACCAGCATCAAAACATTTGGACATTTTAAAAATCGATTCTACAACATTTATTCCATAATTATTTTAATGTCAATTTTCATCATAAGCCTATATAAATATTTTACTGGTCCAGTTAATAAATCACAATGTTTTGTCAAAATAACAAAAAGTCCGAATGCAAATATTAAATTTTCCCATTTATTGTTCCGAGGTGATTGGAGATAGATCTCAAATCAATCTGATCTCTGGTACTAAATCATCTCTTTTTTATGAATAAATTAAAAATTTATTTTGGCAATTTATCAAAATTCCATGTCTACTTGAAGTGGTGGTAATCCTTTGGCATCCTCGTATCCTCTTATAAGACCTTTGGATATATGTACACACAATCTTGTTGGCATTATTCCTAATGTAATTTTATATTAAACTATAAAGTTAATCTTCTAAATAATATAGTTTTCAGTCAAATGTCTCTCTCATATTACACCAGTACTTGGTAAAGAGGTATTTGTATTTGGTTGGATGTCGTAAGGACGTTGCTCTATCATATTGTCTGTTAATTTGAGACAAGGACTAACATATTCACTCTCTATTTTAGTTAATTCTCAAGATGAAATTTGTGTTAGATTAGCGTTAAAAGTTATATATTTAAAAGAAAATTGTTTTAAGGTCTTTTTCGGAATTTGTATTGTTGTAAAATGTTTTGCTATTATATCCGTAATTTTTATTATTGCCTTATTATTGCTTTAATTTTCTAAACATTTAAAAAATAGGGATGTGGTCTAAATGACTATAGATGCCAAACCAGTGGCGGATTAATGCAATTTTGTCGGGGGGGGGGCGGTTTTTTTTTTTTTTTTTTTTTTTTATTTAAGGACTTTGTGGGCATCTATGGCCATTTAGACCCCTTTCCTATTTATTTAAATTGATTGGTAACAAATTCAATTGAAATTAAAGCCCGAAAATCATAATTTCTTTAGATTACTAGTTTTTATAACATTGTGAATTTCTTCTCGGGGGGGGGGGGGGCGATCGCCCCCTCCCCCCTTTAATCCGCCCTTGTGCCAAACAAAAACCTTAAATAAAAATAAAAAAATTTCTATATGCTACCATTTTTAAATTTTTTTTTTTTTTTTTTTTTTTATAAGTCAATATTTTGTAAAATTTTAAACATATTTTTTTGGTAAAAATTTTGTTTTTTAAACGTAACTTTTAGTTTGCATGTCCGGATCTAGGGGGGGGGGCGGTGGGTGTGTGTGCCCCGGGCGGCAGATATCAGAGGGCGGCAATTAAAGAAAGATTTACTAAAAAAAAAAGGTAAAATGATATGAATTTTGTATAGAAAATTTTAAGGAGGGGCGGCAAATTAAATTTTACCCCCCTTAAAAATCTCGTAGTTCCGGCCCTGGTCCAGTAACTTAACAATTGAATCCACATAAAATAGTGGAGCCATAATACTCTGAAAAATAAATCAAGATAATTTTTGGAAAAATTGTTTTGTCTTCATTGAATTAACACCTTCTATAAGGCGAAAGATAAATAAAAAAAAAAGATATTTATCCATTTAGACACCATCCCTATTTAATTATTTTATTCAATAACATTTTGAGATAAATTATTGAATAAATTTTATTTTATTAGTTGCATTCAGAATGGGACCGATTTCGACCAATCCCCCCTGGTTAGACGCGGAATGCGAAGGCGGGCGGCAAGTTTAGTTTTTATTAATGATTCCCCACAATTATTCTATTATCGATCCATATAAGGTAGGTATTATTTTAATTTCGTTTATTTCGGTTATTTTATGGCAATGTTGACTTTACAACGTCATACAATGTTTTTTTCACACAAACAATACTTCTATTATTTCGAAAAATCAACGATTTTTAATATCCCTATTTATTTTTGATTATGTTGATATAGGCCGCGCCGATTGATCAAAGCATTTTATCATGTTTCATTCAATAAAAAATTCCACTCCACAATAAAAAAAAAAAAGAGAAATTCTTCATATTACAATACAAAAGTTCATAACTCTTCTGTTGTTTAACGTTAGTAAAAAGAATTATTTAATTATTATTCTACGTTTTAATGTAATCCTGTATTGAATAACCAGTATATTTTTTTCTCAATAGTTCGTTAATTCCATGGAATCACGTTTCAAATAAATGAATAAATTTCTATGTTCAATTTATTGAAGGTTAATTTCAAATAAAATAATCAGGACGAAACTAAAGAGGATTTCTTAATTGAATCGAGATCGGTTGTTTAATGGAATCCTATAGAAATCGAGATAAGGGCTATGTGAATATGCGGAGGGTGATAGGGGTTCGACTTCCCCTCCGGAAAAATTATAAATAAAGACAAATATATATATAATTAGATATTACTTCATGTACCCGAAAAAAGATATAAGGGTGTGCCGCCGGGAGTCGAACCACGGACAAATATATAGAGAGAATCATAGTGTTAAAATTTTAAATACTGTTAGAAATTATAAAATATTCTTTAAAATTTATTCATTTGGGAGTGTGGGGTGTTACCTCTCGGAACATCCGAACCCCACCGAAAAAATTATTTAGCTACGACCCTAGTCGAGACCAATTATTACCAACTTTTTAAATAAATCCATCGAACTGTCTGGGATCCGAACCCACGTCCCTTGGCTTTAAGATTATCATTATTAATATTTTTCATCAACTCTAACCTCTCAGTTAGGGGGTTTATATTAAGATTAATTAAAAGCAAAAGAGAGAGTCAATATTGATAGTCTTAAGGTGCCCCTACACAATCAATCATTTTGATCAAACGATTCAGTCTTATTGTTAGTCAATCGATTGATGCGCTTCAATCAACCTTCAATCTTTTGATCAAAACTCAGTCACAGTTGAGTTTTCGACGTTTCGAACAATGGTATCCAACTCCAATTTATCCTTCCTTGAATTGACGTCGGTTGCCGTTAAAGGGAAAAACAAAAAGCGGAAACGTCGTTGGTCCAAGGAATGGTACAAATTAAGAAATCGCTTCCCTCATAAACATTTCATTTATGAGGCTCACAAACTCATGTTCTGAACTTTGTGAACTTTTTTCTCCAATTTCGTCTTCGTTTTGTATCTTTTTCTGAGAGAGCGGGGTAAACTCCATGGTTGTCTGGTGTGTGACTGATACAATGATTGATCAAAATGGTCCTAAACGATCAAATGAGTGAGTCATTCAAACTTTCTATCAATCACCTTCAATGATTGGCTCAAGCGTCAAACAGGTTCCTTGAAGGTCAATCTGGGGGCTTGATTCAATCGAGTGATTCAATCTTTTGATCAAAATGAGTGTAGGGGATCTTTAAAGCCACGAGGCGCAGGTTCGGATTCCAGGCACCTGATGAATATTTATTGAGTCAAAAAAAATCCAAGACATAGACAGAAAAAATTATTTATTTTATTGTTGCCGTTTCAGGCTGACGTTTCGACCACTGGTCTAGGCTATCTTCAGTGCCGGAGGCGAGAATAAATGAAAATTATAATTTCAGCGAAACACATTCGCATGAACGGAGCGCTCATAGGACAACGAATGAATATTTATTTAAATCATTTTGATACTAAATAATATAAATGTGCCTGGATCCCCTTAATTTATATCGTATCTAAATAACGTGAATCGTTAAAGGTCTATATGGTCTCAGATGCCGAAAAGACTTAAAAAAAAAAGAAATAGAGAAATAGATTTTATAATTCAGTCTGATTTTATATTTATATAAAGATTTTTTTTATGATGATGATCAGAGATTCAAATGAAAATCTTTAAAAATTTTTGTTTAATATTCACAATAGTTAGTTTTGTTATGAATCGTGTTATGATTTTGAACTTTAAAATATTATATAAAAAGGTCCTCGATTAGTTAATAAGTAAGTAAAATGAATCTCACACTCCAATGGATTAATGGACTGTTTGTATTGGACCATCTGATAGCGTGGATTGTAAATCAACGCTGGTGTTTAGCCGGTAAATACGTTATAATTATTATCGAGGCTACAAGTTGCTAATAAATCTGCCATTTTGGAACACCGGGGCTATACGTACATGATGATTCATCATAATCTGTGGAGAGAATCTTTTCCCACCAAAGGAGAGGGGCGTATTAATTAATAGAGAGAGTGAGAGAGGGATTCGTTTAGCCGATATCCCACCTGAGCTCTATCCTATTTAGGAAACCAGGATTGATTTCCGGATGAATGGTCAATCACTTTAGAAAATCCGAAGAATATCTCTCACATATATCATTTGAAAATATATTTTTTCATAATAAAATAAAAACTAGTTATCAAGCCGCCACCAAAGTGTTTAGAATTTTAAGTAAAAATAAAAAATTAAAAAAATAAAAATGTAATTACAGTAAGTATAAACAAAAGTTTATCGTTGAACTTGGTTTAAATTATTTTATTATCTTCTCCAGCCAAAATGATCAATCAAAGTTTTTTTTTTTTTTTTGAGACAATCCTAATGGATTGCGATCGATCTAAGAATAGATTTAAATAATTAAATATTTATTAATTCATATATATTGTGGCGCTGAATTTGGGTCCATTTCTCCCGATAACTAAAATTGCTTTCCAAGTGAATTCATATACCCGAATGCCGTGCTGTGTTCTAGTGGTAAGGGCACACCGGGTACAAATTGGTGGATCCGTGGTTCGATTCCCAGCGGCACACCCATACTTTTTTCGGGTATATGAATTAAAAATATTTAATTAATTATATAAATCACCCTCGCGGCTTACATAAGCGATGTATATAGTATCTTAAATATTGTATAAGTAATTTCTTATTTATTAACTAATAGATTTAAAATAATGGAGATATTCATAAAAATAAACGAGCGAAGTGGTAACTTACGAAATATTGAAATCAGGTTTAGCGATTGAACTAATGAGTTGTCTTTTTGCACACACTAACTCAGAGCGGATGTTGTAAAGTTTCTGAAAAAAAAAAATTAATTAAACGATTCGAAAGTTATATATTGAGTTGATATTTGATTAAGCTAAAAGGACAAAAATCAGAGTGCAATCGGACATCTCAAAAAAAAAAGTATTTGGAAGAGTTATAAAAAATTTATTAAAAATGTTTCGTAGTCAAAATCAGAAACGATAGCAATGCTGGGACAAAAATGAGAAGCTATATAATCTCGCCTTGAAGATATGCAACCGAAACGATGTATCTACATTGCATTGCCTATCTTATAGGCATTTTATATCTTTGTTTGAAAAAAATTGCCACCATAATAATAATATGGCTATGATTTTGCTCCAAAATGATCTTAAAGTCTTCCATTTTGAATTTTATATTACTAGGACCTTTTGGGGTCCAAAAGCCAAGCATCGGAAATAAATAAAAGTTTTCAAGTGCTGCTTATCAACTATAAGCGGGCGTTGCTGGTGGTAATTATATTTGTTACTCCTTCCAGTGTGAAAGTATTGCGATCATGTCAAAAATTCGATGTCGAGATTTTGATGGATGTTTTTAGGTCCCCTGATTCGCAAGGGAGGAGGGGGCAGCTGACTTTTATCCCCCACCCCCTCTGGATACACCCATGGGCAAGTTATAGATGATTTGTCATTTGAATTAGATAATTTCCTTAGGCCTTTTTTATTCAATTGCTTTTTTTATCAAAAAAATTTTTTTTTTTTAAATTATAATAAAAATACTCCTAAATATTTTCTCAATTTTAATAAAACGTTTATTCATAAAAGATTACATTAATTTTGATATGGAAAATGAAATCCCTTTAATAATAATCCGCAAGTTGTTAATAACTATTTAGACATCATGCAATCAATCATTTATGGATGCGGACAGGCGAACATGAATGATACAACTGAAGGGGGGTTTAGGGTAAGCACCAGAGAGATAAGGTAATTTCAAAAAAGAACCTTGTCCCGCTTTTGTACCGGTTGCAATTAGAGGATGGGTCTTCTTTTTCCCTGTGATTGATAGAAGCTTGATTCATTCTGGTCCAGCTAACGTCACATAGAGACACGCGCTGGCTTTTATTAAGGACCCGGAAACTCCTACCGCCCACCCTTTAAAACTCTCAGAGTGAAACCCTCCCCTACCACCATTTATATTTATTTATTATTATAGATTAATGTTCCAATTTCACTCCAAATATAATTATTATAAATGTTCGGGATGTAAATACAATTTTCATAAATCATATTTCATTGACGATGATTTTTCAGTTTGGTTAAATTATTATAATCAATTTTAGTTCAAATTTTATTTAAATGATTGTAATTTAATATAGATCATGAATAGAAATTGGAAATTAATTCAATAAGTGATTAGAATAAAAAGATAAATTTTATAAATAAAAATAAAGTTTTTGACCTTTATATACCAGGGGTGGTATAAATTATATAAAAAATTTTTATTTTGGTTGATATAAAATATAGGTGGTTATATGGATCGTTTATTTTGAAAG